>OZ012739.1:667739050-668029050 GCA_963859935.3 Lathyrus sativus
GCCGAGAGATGTTTGCTAGCAAGTGATGATTTATGCGTCTGGGTCAAGAACTTGAAGTGGTTGTTTTCGTCTTGGCTTGCTGCTGTTATGAAAATGGTGGCCTTAATTGTTCAAAACTCGCTCCTCGGTGGCGACGGTTGAGATAGTAACTTCTTCCCATCCTTACTCTTTGTCCTTCAAACTCTTATTGTCGCACGAGCAATGTTACGGTTAGTTTGTGGGGACACTGTCTCTAACTGTTTTCTTGGTTTTGCAGTTGTTCTTAAGTTATGGTCAAGACTTGGAGCCGGTGCTTGCGCGGGAAGAGGATGCTTTACTGATAGCCTTATCATTCTTTTACTAATAGACTAATGGCCACCCTGCTGCGTTGATCTTTGGTTGTCTGAGTCGCCTGAACTACTGTTGTTGTCGTGAAAGCATGAATTCATGGCTATGTTTAAGGACCGGTATCAACCCAGAGTTATGAATTGCAGTACATGGGTGTATAAGACTACTCCTTGTTCTATTCATGCTACTGAAACCTGGCCAATGCAATTATCTGGGACAAAGCCCGTCTGTGCCGTATGGGAACTGGTAGTAACACGGTATGTCCTCTTTTCCTTTCTGAAAGTTATGCAGTATAATCTTGGGACAGTCTTGCGTGAACAAAACTGGCCAATGATGTGGGCCTTGATAAATTGTAAAGCCTTTCAAAATGAACTGGAGTTATTTGCGTGGTGACTTGAATGATATACAAAGATACTAATTGGTATCCTTGCTTCATTGTGACAGGTAACGTCTTCATCCTCAGCGAGAGAAGATTCTCACATGGATTCCCATCCGGCAGCCCTTTCCTCAGATGGTTGTTTGGCGCTCTCGGTATCCTTGGTTGTAGTAAGAACTTATTTCAAGCAGTTGACTAAGCATGCCACGCGAACCGTTCCCCTAGGAGTTAACCGCTGTAGTTTGGAAAATTTGTAAAGACTTGTGATAGTAATCCTGATGTTTACTCGGGTTCTAGTTCTTAAGTGTCAAGTTTTCCAGATTTTTATGATAATGCTACCGAACCTATAACTTCCGCCTGTAGCTGGATTAACATTCAATGGTTCAATATTTGTATCCCATTTTAAGTACAAAGTTATGCTTTAAAACCATCAATGGCACAATCCCCTGTAACTTGTAGCATGAAAACTCTGTAGTTTGGCTCAAATCACACCAATGGTAATAATGATTTACTAATTGAAACGGGCCATGATCTTGTCATTGCCTTTCCCAAGATTGAGACGGCTTGATAGGATTTCCACCTTGAATTGATGATTTTGATAGAGAAGCAACCTTGATCTATAAGATACTAAAACCTGATCCGGAGTTTAACGAGATATAGTCGAGAAGCGCATCCAAAGATATCTTCGGTGTATTGACCCAATAATAACTCAAGAGTGAAAGTAATGTTAGTAATAAAATAAATAACATAATAATAATGGAAATAAATATAATATTAGTAATAACAATAACAATAAATATAAAGATAAATAATAACAAATAATAAACCTAGAACCGGATCTCAGACCAAGCAGAGACCTTAAGACAACCTCAAGTCAGGATCAAATGGTCATGCCTTGAGATGTTCAACTATGGGAACACAAATATCACCTCTACTTCTTGAAATTACTGCATCTGCATAGACTGGTTAACTGTAATAAACATGTGCACAAAAATAAAAGGATAAACACAATGAAACACACAAGGAGGTGGAATCTTATGGTCAAAAATTAGGGTGCGACAGATGCCCCTATTTGGAAAAGAGAAAAAGGTGATTGGAATTGATGATTACTTGAGATTGTGAGAAATGATCACTCTTATTTGATTAGACAAGTTTGTTTCTTTTATCTTGAGAAAAACAATTGTTTGTTACTCAGGGCACATTACAATCCTTAAAGCCCTTGTGATTTTTACTTTTATACTTTCAATACGAGCTTTTTTAGATGAATGCATAATTTAAATTTTTGTTAGCAAGATTATTGTGTGTGAGTTGTCCCTCATGTTTGTTCTTCATCTCTTGATGAAGTTGTGCGTTAGGTGTGATTCATTATTGAACATTTGTTTCTTAAAAAAAATTTACATGTGTTTTGTACTTAGAATTTTTTTCATAGACATTGTGTCATTGTAGTTTAGTGGTTAGCATTGTCTTGCGTATAATTTTGATTTGTGTACCATACATTTGTTTCCCATTTGTAAAGACTTGTTGAGCATGATTTCTTGATAATTGTTTTTTATTTGAGTTGATCGATTCTTGTTTGAGGACAAACAAGTTTATATTAGGGATTGTGATAAGTGCTAAATTGTAATGATTTTTAGTGTAAATAATTGGCACTTATTGGCTTGATTCGTTGGTTTTCCGTTAGTAAACCCTCGTTTTTGTGTACTTTTTGTATAATTTACATATTGTTGTATATATTACATTTTCATGTACATATCAGTGAGTTTGATAGTTTTGTATATTTTTTTATAAGTAATAATGCATGGTTGAAGTATGGACCCATTTGAGTTAGAGGGATGCTTCTGTCGCTACTCGAAAAAATGCATCGCGCAACGACGGGGAGGCGAAAAAGGAAGGACAGAAGAGTCTCCACCGAACTTTATTTATCCCAAGAGGGGAAAGGAAAATATCGAGAAAACCTTAGGAAAGAAATGGATAAGATGGTCTCGCAACCATGAACGGGTTCGGAAGCCGGTTATGCAAAGGGAAGGTATTAGCACCCTTCGCATCCATCGTACTCGATGAGAACCATTTGCTTGTCGATGTGTGAATTTATTTGCTTAAAAATTATGTTATAAAAGAGTGTTCCAAAGGGGGAGAGAAAAGGGATTGAAACAGGAAAATGAGAGGTTAGGAGGAAAGAGAGAATGGGGAAGAAAGGAGAAAGAACAGACTCGAATAGGACTTCGCGGTCCTGGGCCTACATATTCTCAAAAGGTATGAGAAAGTCAGAGTCGACGTAGTTCGGGGAACTACAGATATAGGGGGGAATATGCTTGGCAAGGATTGTGACCCTTGTGCCTACGTATCTTTACTTAAAAGAAGTAAAGAATCAGAGCAGCCGTAGTTCGGCCTACGGTGTGTTGATGTTTTGTGGATGATGCTATCATGCGCATTCTAGCAGTTTAGGTGTTTTGCTGCTCGCATGTGAGGAGACTTATGCGTTACCTATTTGCGGTAGAACGGACGTAACATATCCTTTTTGAAATGATTAGGTTTTCGCCATGCGAGGCAAGATGTCACATTTGATTTGTGAGATTGTTTTTTTTAGGGGTGAGATAGATCCTCGGATAGTAACCCCTTGCGGGTAGTACCCAATTCTTTATCTCAAAGTTTTTGTTATGAAAATGGTGTGGCGAACGTAGCATCCTCGTATTGAAAGACGAGTATCAAGATCACCCCCACTACAGTGAGCATCCCAACACTCGGAGAGGAAGAAGACTACACTTAATCCTCTCTCTTTAATTCAATGCACAGATAACTTCGTTCTCTTATTAAAGATGTTTTTGGTTTTGAATGGTAAGTACTTTGCGACAGAGAACCCTACGGTAAACGTCAGCACTCGGGATAGGAGAAGGCCTATGCCTAACCACTCCACGACCATTCAAGTTTTTGTTATGAAAAGAGTTTGAAAATGCACTCGGTGCGGGACCGAGGTTTTAGGTGAGAAAGGTTGAAAATAGACTCGGTACGGGGCTGAGGTTTTTTAGGAGAGAAGGATATGGATGAGTGCGGAGAATACGAGCGTCTTTGTATTGAAAGACGAGTGTCAAAAACCACCCACACTATAGTGAGCATCTCGACACTCGGAGAGGGAGAAAGTCTACACTTAATCCTTTTTTTTCAATTCAACGCGAATATAACTCGATTCCTTTATTGAAGGGTTTTTTGAAAATGCACATGGAAAGAAAGACGTCTTCGTATTGAAAGACGAGTGTCTAAACCACCCACACTACAGTGAGCATCTCGACACTCAGAGAGGAAGAAAGTCTACACTTAATCCCCTCTTTTAGTTTAATACAAAGATGATTGATTTTTAGAAAGGTTTGATGGTGTCGATGAATCGAATCGGGACAAGAAATGAGGAGAGAAAGGAGGTGGTCTCAGATCCTTCATTTCTCATCAATAATTTGACAGAGGATCGAAGGAAATGTCGTCATCGACCTAAAATAAAGAGAAGTGGAATAAAAAGCCCAATAACAAATGGGAAATAAGATTTATCCTCTAAAATAAATAAAAACAATCTAAAAGAGAAATTAATAAAACTTCTAAGAAAAATTGAATATAAATATAATCTAGAAAATAATATAAATATAAACTCTAAAAGAAAAATAATATATATACATATAAAAAACTGTTTTAATACTAAAACAATATATAATAAATCCACCTAATAACTAATACATAAATATATATACATAATAACAAAATAATTTACGTTTTATTTAAAATAAAATAAAAACCAAACAGGGGGAAAGTAATAGAAAAAGGCATTAAAATAATGGGGATCACTTGGGCTCATCAGCCCATCACCCCAAAAGGAAACACAAATGGTATTTGTAGTAAAAAATGGCGTGGAAATGAAGAATGGGACGGGCCATACACCCGTGATGAAACTCATACACAACCAAAACAAACAGCGGAGAAAAGCATCCATCGCAAACCAAACACAACATACAAAAAGCTTCAAGCTCGCATCACTTAACCTTTCTCTTATTTCTGGATTTTCGGAATCAGGTTTTCAATTTGAACTCAGATTCGATTTTTAACCTCTCTATCTTCTTCCACTTCTATTTATTCTGGTTTTGTATTGAGGCACAGGTTTTGGGGGTGAATGGGTTGATAAATGAAAATGAAGGTTTGGTTCGATGAAGGAGGTGAGGGGTTTCCTGAAGGTGGTAGTTGGGTTTGAAGTAGTGAGTTGAGGGTTGCTCGAGTTAAAGACGGAAGGTGTTGTGGAAGGTTTGGGGATTTGTTGAAGTTTCGGTGAAGAGAGCTTCGATGGTTTTGGGTTGTAGACGATTGAAGGTTGTTTCTCTGATGTTGTTGTGTGAGATTTTCGGTTGTTTCTGGAGGTTTTAAAATGATGAAGCGATCCCCGGGGGTAAGATGGTGGTTGTCTTTTTATTGTTGAAGAGTCAGGGTTCTCTTTTGAAGATTGGGGAATCCTTTTTCTCTGTCCCGAATTCTTGGTTTTTTCTCTCTTTTTCAAAGAGTCTCCCAAGGTTGTCCATTTGTTGGGCTCCAAAATTGCCGTTTTGAACCTCGTACGTCCATTGTGTAGGTTTGTGGTTATACCAATTTGGCATTATGAGTTTTGAGTGTTTTTGGAGCAGTGATAGCAGGTTATGCAGAGTTGATAATAGGGAGCAGCAGGTCTAGTACTTTCAAGCGGTAGGTTGCGTGGAGATAGGACTTTGGTTCTTTTGTGCAGTTTCTCTCCTTTTTATCATGCCCTGTCATTTTCAATATGCAGTTTTGTTGTAACTTGGTTTGCTGCAAAGTTTGGTACAGGTCTATGCATATGTGGTAGCAGTCAATATGAAGTAGCTGTCCTGATTTGCAGAAAGGATGTTGTACGAGTTTCAAAGCAGGTTAATGTACTGGCCTTTTTGTTGTTATGTGAATAGCAAATGGCTATTTTGGTTCAGCTAGTAGTGTTGTGTGGCTGAGGTGGAAAGTGGTTTTCGGTTTGAGCTTTAATGAAGCTGTGTGGTCCCTTTCTTATTGCAGGTGAGCGTCTGGAGATGGGGTATGGTTTTAGATGTAGCAGGGAGCAGAGTTGTGGTATGGTGCTGCATTTTTTCCTCAAATAATCACACAAGCTGCGTTATTGTACCATGGTATACAGAAAAGAGACCAAGACGGATTTGTGTAAGGGAGCAAAACATGTGCTGCTGTGCGTTTTCATTTTTCTGATGCATATGCATTTTTTTTGCATTTTTGTCTTATTGTTTTATGCAGATTGTGGGTAGTTTTCATACAGTCCAAATACTGACAACAACAATGTTTGGATATTTCAGGCACTTGCGTGGGGGTCCAGTTGGTGTGGGCTGCTTCATGGATGGATAATCGTGATGGTTCTACGGTGTAAATCGTCACGGTTTTTGAATTGTGTTATATGGCAGGTGACAACATGTTGTTGTTTTGGATGAGTTGTGGGGTCTGTTGGTGCAAGTTTGGCACAAGGTAGCTGCTGCATTTTACCTTTTTTTGCCGATGTTATGGGTACAACATGTGGGATGCGAAGTTGCTCCGTAATGGTTGTTGGCTTTGGGTGAAATTGTCGCGCATGGTTGTGATGGTCTACGACTGTTTTGAGGCTCTTCATCGTGCTTGATAGCCTCACGGGCATTTTTGGGACCTCTAAGAATAACCGTGTCCTGGCCTAGAGGAGTTTCAATAGCCAGCTGATCAAAAGTAAGGCACTCCCCACCAGCCTTCACAATTCTAGCTCTGGCAGTTTCTGTGAACCTTAAAGCAGTTACCTTCATTGCAGGAACGTCATAAACACGAATATCATTGGTCACAACTCCAACAACTACAACAATCTTACCCTCCTTTCCCTTCATGAAGCGAATCAACCTAGAGAGAGATAGCGGTGGCCTATTGACTCTGCTCATGAAAAGACGTTTAAGGATAACCGCATTGAAATTACCGGGAGCCCTCCGAACAAGGAAACGATAAAGCTTGAGGAGAAGCTTGAGATAGATATCATTGGATTTTGGTGTTGTTCGTTTGGTCTTCTTGGACTTACCCCCGGCTTTCAAATCGATACCCATTGTGGATGGAGCTTCTGGCTGCTGCGAGTGAAAGGGGGCTAGATGCTGCAGGTCGTACAGGTCGCAGGCGTTGCAGCTCTTTCTTCATTTGTGTCGAAAATGTATTCGCCAATAACGTTAACGTGGCAAGTTTGCAATTTGAGGCCTGTGAAAAGCATATTGTCGTGCATAATGGCTGGAGGTATCGTGAGAGTATTTTTTTTTTGCTGTTCTTATTTGTGGGCCGATTCAATTTATATTTGCTGCATATCTATTGTTTTTCTGATATTCTTTCGCGTTTGCAGGTACTGTACGAAGAGTCTTACTGCAATTTTTATGCAGTGTCCCTTGTGGAATTGTGAAGGCACATAGTTGCTGCGTTTGCGAAATGATCTCAGGTCCGGATTATGGCGCATGCATTGTAGCGGGTCGCAGCTTGTTTCTTCTCTTATCTGCTAATGGGCCTTTTTTTTCATGACTTGCATTTGTTTCTTTGTATTGCAGGCTGGGAGCTGTGACAATGTGTGTACGGTATTCCGTTGTGGTTTTGGTATTACGGCTGGAATTGTGGACGGATGGATGAATCGTGGTACACGGCTAGTGCGGATAAGTTAAGGATTCCTGCCATTATATTGTGTTATTTTTTTGTTGTATGGTTTGTGCGCAGGTGGAGATAATGGTGTTGTGGTGTGTGGTTTAGGTTTAGGACTAGCAATAACATGTAAGATTTGTATCAACATCTTGTAATTTAATGTAGTTCCTTTGTGATCAAATTGTATACTTCATGTAATTCTCTTATAATCAACTTATGCACTTCATGAATTTACGCAGGTAACAACATTCTTTTTTTTTCTTCTGAAATTTGACTTCAATTGAACTTTAGCATTCTTGGTGTAACTTTAGCATTTCTTCCTTGTGCTTATCTAATGAGTTCAAATAGTTCTGCAATCCTTGTTTTCACACCTTTATGTCTTGGGAGCTCATTAAGTTTTCTCTGAGCCCTTTTGAACTTAAATCTTCTTTTACGTCGTAATAGGATCTCCTTAGTGTAACAACAATTTAGACATGAATGCACATGCCTTGTACGAAGATGAGATATAAACCTCAAGGAAAAATGAGTCACTAATGCAAAATATTCTACAACACTTAAAATATTTCGTACCAAAGCAACAAATGGCCTTAATATCTCATACCAAGAAGAGAATTTTCTTGTGAAATTGAGACCAAGCAAAGAAAACACTATTAATAACTAAGACCACACTGTTGCACCCCAAAATTTGCCCTCACAATACAAGACTTTGTGTTCTAAGAAGGTTCACAAGGTTCACAAGATTCACAATTGGTCAGAAGAGTTGATAATTCCCTCAGACAATGCACCTCCTAAGCAGTGCATCCAAAACTAGGGTTTTGACTTTAATCAGGCTAAATGGACTTCCAATACCTCAAGTGAGTTTCATAACATCTTATATGTGTATAAGAATCCCCATGTCAAGTTTCAAGACTTTTCTCAAAAGTTTGCTCAGTCAGATGATCAGATAAGTCAAAATCAGTCAATGCAGTAAAAGTCAACTGAACTTTGACCAGCCATAACTTTCACATGCTTCATCACCAAGTCTCCATCCAAAGCTCATTTTGAAGGAAATTGAATTCTCTACAACTTTTATGTTGAAGGTTAAGCCCAAAAATGCTTCGTTTGAAAGATATGATCTAAGACATTATAGGTCATTTCAAAAGTCAACAAAAAGTCAACAACTTAAATAGGGGCATCTGTTGCACCCTAATTTTTGACCGTAGAATGCCACCTCTTTTTGCGTACTTTCTATTGTTAGTTGACGTTATTTTAATATTTATGTTTTTTGCGACTAACCAACTGGTGCAGATGTAGTAACTCCTAAGGTCCCGACACTCCCTTTTATGTGACAAAATGTAAGGCCTTCACATGTTAAGATAAATTATTCTCATAATAAAGGTTAAATTCAAGTCTATATGCTCGGTTTCAAAATGCAAGATCATGATACGTTGAAATTATTTGCAAATAATACTCATCATAAGGAGATCAAGTTCAATATTGTCCAAGGATCCACATTCAAGTGTTTACTTTACAAAAGGCTATTACAAAGGTCAAGATGCTGCTACACTACGGATTGTATGGGACTTCATACTCATAGTAAAACAAGAATACCTTTGGTTGAAATTCTAATGATTTGATGTATGGAAGCCAATCAGCTCTTGCGACACGCATTCAAGACCTCAATACAAGCTGGCGGAAAATTTCTAAAATAAATTCTGAAGGTCTACAATATTAATATAAGCTCACAAAATACAAAACTCAAGAAGCTTTGGGCATCCTCATGTGATTAAAATCCAAGGCTTAATGCTATAGTCAAATTCAACGTACTAATTCAAGAGTTTTTTTCCCAAATTGGTTACAACATACAAGTTCCTACCATACAAGGCATTGCAAATCCAAACTTTGGAAAGTTACAAGACATACAAGTCGGACAATAGCAGAAATACTACAACTTGACTACAACTACAGCAGGACAAGTTCAGCTTCCTGGATGGAAATGTGAAGGCACCTCGAGTTAGAGTTTTCTGACACAACGAGTTCAAAGTTACTCCTCCTCCCATTAACTTGTTCGTAGCTATCGCGATTCACAACATCTGACTTTTTGTAAAAATCCATTCAATAAAAGTAGTCACTTTGCTTTGTCCTTGACAACCTAAGTAAGTGAAAACAATTGTTAACATTCGAGACGGAACCAAAGCTCCAATCAAAGGATTGGTCATGAACTCGTGTTTTTCGCTTTACCGAAAAAAAAACTAATAAAAGTGTCATCTGGTCGAAGCAATCAACAGAAGAAATTAAGACGTAATAAAGCAAAGCAGCAGAGAATCCATACCTTGAACGCATTTCAGCCAAGAACCATTTCAAACAGTCGGCACCCAAAACCGTCCTGCGCTGAACCTTCCTGTGCCATCAACCCAAAAGGAAATCTCAACTGTATTTTTCAAAATCATCTCGATTAATACCCTGCAATGTAACCACATATAAAAGGATTAATCAGGCCACAACTAATGAATCAGAATGTCGATAACGAATATGGATCCATCCTACTCCTCTAAGATGGTAACTACTTCCAAATACGATTTCACCAATCACAAGGCCAGACAGATGTTGCAGAGTCTCAGAATGCCGAAAACAATAATAATAACAATGGCAATCTTGGCATTCTTATTCTGCAACTTCTAATTGACCACATCAGCAAGCCAGTTCCAAATATCACACTTACTACTTAATTTGAGCTAGACACACCTGTAAAGCGGACAACTTTGCAGCCTAAATGTTATTGCAGTTGCGTGAAGGTTATTTCTTGATGTTCTGGTGAAGCTTTTGGAGTCGGATGTAAATGCATTGCTTCATGTTTCTGGTCTTCAGCTTCTTTATGAGTTGTACATTGATCCATTTACATCTGCTCCTACAATGGATTTGTTGTCGGGTCTTGTATCCATTCTCCTTGCAAGATAATTCTGGAAATGCTGATCTTAGGACTGTTAGTAAGAGTAAGATGAGTAATCTTGGCAATGAGTTGAGCGATAAAGAGAGAGAATGAGGGAAACAGTGATGAGATAAAATTTCACCTGATTCAAGTGTTGGCAGAACTGTTGAGATGGCTGCTAATTCCACGAATGCCTTGGCTGGTCTAGCTATTAGTGATAATTCAGAAAACTTCTCTTCATGCCGAGGGAGCTCATAGACTGTTTCAAATTTGCTATGTCACAACTTCCTACATTAAACGAATCCTTCATTCCCCTTGCCAACAAAACTGAGGATGAAGAAGTTGATGCCAATAAAGCTAGCATAGAATGGCCTAAAGATGTCTCTGAAGAAGCAGATCATAAGGATTAATACCTAGGAAATGATTGTTTTCAGTATCATATGCGAGTGTAATCACTCTGGGCCTCCAATCCACATTTTAGCCCAAAACCCTTCGCCACCTGTACCTGCCAAGTCAGAAAAAATAAAGATTAGGGAATATTCCTTGAAGATGGAATCAAATCGAATCATCAAGTTTGCTTGTCAGAACCAAATCGAATCACAAATCAAAGGATTGAATATCAATTAATTAAATCATCATTACAATCACTGAAAAAAGGAAAGATTTTGAACTCTCTTCAAACCAAGAAAGGAAACCCTAAATCAATCATCAATCAGCATTCAATGTGATTTTAATACAGGGAACCTCGGTTGGAGCCTATATAAAGAGACAGAGAAACACATCAGGAACTGACGAAAAAACCCTAGTACTACCACAAAACACCGAATTCGTAACCTAAAAATTGAGCAAAGAAAAGAGGAGAACTCATCTCCCTAGCCGACGAGCTACCTTCAGCTACCACGAAATCCCGCCGACGCCGCAGACACAACCGTCGAAGAGTCCATTCCACCGCACGCGTCTTCACCGTTCTACCAGCCTTCGGTAACCTCTCACTTTGAACTGAGTCTGTTGAATGACTAATGTTGTGATTGTTGTTTCAGGTACAGAAATTTGAGTGAGACGCGATTGGAAAGAGGAGAAGACGCGATCGGAAGTTGAGGGAGAGGGTTTCCGATTTGGGGATTCTGGGGATTAGTTTTCCATTCTTGTTTTCTCTCTGTTGCTTCATTACTTGTATAATATAACGCCTAACCACACACTAATCACACTAATCACCATTAAAATCACCGTAATCATCTTCTAACTTTTCGATAATCAGTTTTTTTCTTTTAATAATATTTTAATCCTTTAGTTAACCATTAGGTTTAAAAAAATAAATTGATAATCCATTTTAATTAATCATTTTTTTAAAGATAATTAATTAACCTTAATCAACTCTTTTTTATAAAATTAAAACCAATTATCTTCTTTTCAAATTAACCTTCAATAACTCAACTTAATTTACTCTGTATTTACTAATTTCAAATTAATAACCTTTTAAAATGATAAGATATTTGTGCTTTTTGTTAATGATGATTAAAACTATCTTATTTAAAATTTTTTTTTTCTCTTATACTATAATATTAACCCCCTTTATTATTTATTATTGCTTATTTATATTTTATTTATCTTTGCTATTTAATTATTTTGCTTATTATTTTGTAATTGTTTCTTGGATGTAAAGTTGTTTAATTATTTAATTATTATTATGGTTAGTAATTAGGGAGTGCTAATATGTATGATATTTAAAAAAATAAATTAGATCATTTTAATATAAGATAATTAAATTAAACATTTCACACACGTAAGTCGATTTTAATCGCCGTCTCACTTCCTAAGGATATCCCTCAAGTTGCCTATGAATATTGGTTAAGTGGGGTGTATAAAGCAAGTCCCTCAAAAAGAAAATCATCAAAGTCCCTTATGGTTGCCTTTACGAATCGAGTCCCTTTCGAAAAATGATGATAGTCCCTCCAGTTTGCTTATTACACCCCACAATGACCTTCAAAAATCCAATTGTCCCTCACATGTCCCTTAACATCCAAAGTAAGGACTACCTACTCCATTATAGTAGGGATAGTCTTACTAAAGGAAAGAATGAAGAATAAGAAAGACCTTTAAACATTAGGGTAGGTTACTCCTAGATACTTGCTCACTTCAAAACTTTTTCACACTTAAACCAAATTTCCAACAAAATTTTCAAACAAGTTTTTTTCACATCCATACACGGATTATTATTAAACTATTCTGAAATTTTTTGCTATTCACACACTACACTTTCAAAACAATTCAAAAGTGAGCTTAAGTACCTAAGAGCCCATGGATAACCATGGATGAAAAGGGTGCTAACACCTTCCCTTTTCATAACCTACCCCCCGGACCCAAAATATTCTCTAAGGTCTTTCCTGTTCTTTTATAACCTTTCCTTATGGATAAAATAAAAGTCGGTGGCGACTCTTGCTATCCGCAACATTGTTTAAAGTCAGTTCTCCCACCGTGTTACACACACGAGACATCTCTTAGAGCAAACTTCTTTGTTAACCATATTCAATCCAAACTGAATCAGACATAAGCATTGCAGATAATACCAGAAGAATGAATCAATCCTCCGTTTGTGCTTTTGAACTATATTTAATCATGATCATAGATAACCTTAATTCGTGACTTAGAATTCCAAAACATAATCCATGATTCTCACAAACATCATTCTTGGATTTTCACTCAAATAGAACACTGAATTGATTCATATCTTCATCTTGACCTGATAAAGAAATAGAGTTATCTTGATCTGACGTCACTTAGATTGTAGTTGTACCACAATCATTCTTCATAAACTGGACTTCTCAAAGCCTTGAAATCAGAAAACGATCATCAATCCATACTGTACACACTCCTGTCTTGACAAACCTCACGTGAATCTTGCAACAATTTATTCCAACCCTGTAACATCGTGAGTGTGGACCATGAGCATAGGCAACACATTTTTTTTGATTTTATACATAATAACTGGAGGGTGGATGTACTGAATGAAAGTTGTAAAAGTAGGACAAATTTGGGGTATGACAGCTTCAAACTGCAGTTTTGACCAACAAAATACTGGCATTCGCGCTTAGCGCGATGGAGGTGGATGGCATAAGCAAATAAACTTGTTTTTCCTGATCGCGCTTAGCGCGATTTATGTCGATTTAATGATTTTTCGTTTAAGGCCGTTTGGTTTCACGATTTGGATCTGTTGATGTGTTTGGTTGATGGTTTTGATGGGTTTTGGGCAATGATGGAAACTGAGTCCTTTTTTGGTGACGATTTGCGGATGGCGATTTTTGGAGAGGTTTTTGGTTGACGGTTTCTAGGTTCTTACGAGCGATGATGATTATTATCTAAGCTCTTTGGGTGTTTTCTTTCGGATCTATGAACGGTTTGTGAAGTTGGTTTCCACGGTTCTGTGGATGTCTAACGGGTGATTTTTATGATTTTTTTCGGTCCGTGATGTTTTTCGTTTGAACTCTGTTGTTGGGTTTGGTGGATTTTTCATGAATCTTCCCCCTCTGACAGGTTTCGTGAACTTGTGATTTTTTATGAGGTTTTGAGCTGTGATGAGATTCTTCTCTGAGCTCTGAGTTTTCGTGATGGCTTTCGGATCCGTTTTGAGGTCTGTGAGGAACTCGGAGATGATTTTTTTCGTCCCCTTTGATGTTCTTCTTCTCCTTCTTTTATAGCTCAGATTTTTAAAACGATTTAAAGGGGCTTTTAAAACCTTTCCTTTTTCGTTTTGATTTGTCTGAGAATTGTTTTGGAAGTTTTATTGATTTGTTTTGGAAAATTTAATAGCTTTGTGATATCTTCCCGTTTTCGGATTTGGCCTTGATGGTATTATTATCTTCCATTTCCGGATTTGGATTGTTTAAGGGTGAAGGTTTCCATTTCGGACTGTTGACTTATGGTGGGGGAAAACGATGATTGTGTTATCTGCTGTCATTTTCGGATTTTTGATGATGATTGTGATATTCCATTTTTGTGACTTTGGCTTATTGATGACAATTGTTTGCTACGTTTGGATAGAAAAATCATTTTTTTATTTTTTAATCTTCTTCTTCCATCTAAATAGTTCAGATGCTGCCTTGGTTTGCTGTGAAATGTTGTGGGGAAAAGGTTTTGACATTTGGTGATGATGATGATGTCTGAACCATTTTTGTTGGCTTGTCCAAATTTTTTTTCCGATATTCATGATGCTTTCTTTTGGAGCTGTCCGAAAATTGTTATTCGAAATTTTGTTGGAAGTTGGCGACAAATTCATTGCCCTTCTGGCAGTTCGAATTCGGGGAACCCAATGATGACTTCCAAGTTGAAGCTGAGGGTTTCAAAATTATTTCATCTCATTCCTTGTTTAATTTCTGATGATGTTTGTTGGTATTTGTAGGTGAAACCTCGAGTGAAGGTTTAATATTTCTCATAAAATTTGAAGTTCAAAATGGGTCCTTGATATTGTTTTGGCTTTGAGCAACTCTGAAGAGAAATTTTAGTAACCGAATTATATACTTAGAATGTACGTGGATTTAGGAATTGTAAGGATCAGATATTCTTGAATTAGAAATCCAACTTTGGAACAGGATTGTGTAATTTTGAATTTTGAAGTATCCTTTGTAATGATTTACAGGACAATTTCCTTTATGGAGAGAAATTCGCGTCAACTTGTATTTACATTAAGAACAAACAATTTCTTTTGGAGAACAACCCTTTGAATTGGTATCTTTGAATTAATTTGAGTTTATCATCTGAAGTCTTTATGAGTCCATCTTTATAGATCTTGCAAACATGAAGATAATGTGTTGGAGCTTTGTAAACCATGATTAAATTCTCAAACTTGAACCTTAAAGCACGGACTTAATAATCTCTGTTTTGAACACCTTGACGAATCTTAACCTCCTTTGATTTTGGAATTAGATCTCAAAATTTTAAAATGAAAGCATGACCCTCATATTGAAACTTGTGATGACATTAATGAGGGGTCTACGAGTCTTGGACCTCAGAACATCAACAAATAAAATCCCAGTTCTTTCTCTTAAAATCCAGAGATAATAATGATTTAAACTCCCTAGATAAGAATGATACCAAACTCGATTCTTAAATTAATCGCCAATCCAACACAGAAGAAATCACCCAGGATGATGAAATCTTGATCCATACCACGAAGGCAAATTCTTCGATATTTATTCTTTGGAAGCAAAGTAACACAAATTTGTTAACACCATATATCACGCCCTTCAAGCCAAAATCCAGCCTCGGCTCCAAACTTAAAACTTCTTTAGGAACATTTTTTGCAGCAAACTTATCTTCATAAAACAAAATGAATAAACTGGTTAAACTGTTAGCTAAAACAGGTATGATAAAAAAGATATGCAAAGAATGCACAATGAGGTGGGATCTTAAAGTCAAAAATTAGGGTGTGACAGATGCCCCATATTTAAGTTTCTTCTATCCGGAGATATAGAGATTGGAATCTTCGTCTCGACGTGATAGGAGGGACTTAAATACAAACACTACACAAAATTTTGGCCCTAAGATACCACCAAAATTCATATGATATGCAGCGATATGAAATGTAAGACAAGGGTCCTATGGAGACAAGATGCCACAGGGGAAAGACTAGACACATCACGCGAGAAACACAGGAGCAACGAAAACAGGCTCAACAAAGCGAGACTCCACGAAGAAAGGAAACAACCAGCATTGGGGAATCTCCAAAAACAAAGATATGATATAATACCACCAAGAGTATGGTAGCTCAAACAGTGGGCAGGGAACTTGAAAGTGAAGGATAACCTACTACCAATGCGTGATAGCCCAAGCAATGGTAATGATCAAAATGAACCGTCTTGATCGAAACATAATGCAACTTTTCTTTAATTGAGTAATCCACTTGAAAAGAGAAGAATAAACCTCCCCACGCTTCATGGTTTGTGTTCCATGAACGGGTCTCAGTTCCTTGAAATAAACCTCCCCACGCTTCATGGTTTGTGTGCCATGAAGGGGTCTCAGTTGCTTGAAATAAACCTCCCCACACATCATGTTTTGTGTGCCATGAACGAGTATTAGTTCCTTGAAATAAACCTCCCCACACTTCATGGTTTATGTGCCATGAACGGGTCTCAGTTCCTTGAAATAAACCTCCCAACGCTTCATGGTTTGTGTGCCATGAACGGGTCTCAGTTCCTTGAAATAAACCTCCCCACGCTTCATGGTTTGTATGCCATGAACGGGTATCAGTTTCTTGAAATAAACCTCCCCGCGCTTCAAGGTTTATCTACCACGAACGGGTCTCAGTTTCTTGAAATAAACCTCCCCACGCTTCATGGTTTGTATGCCATGAACGAGTCTCAGTTTCTTGAAATAAACCTCCCCAGCTTCAAGGTTTGTGTGCCATGAACGGGTCTCAGTTTCTTCCTGAAATGATGGATACTCGCGAGAGCATCTTCACAGGGAAATTGGAATTTTACTGGAGATAAAAGACTTCAGTGGTAATCCATAATGTACTGGAGATTGTAAAACTTCACCGGGGATCTTCAGAAGAGATGTAGGTCGGTTGGTTTGCAAATATGTCTTCTAAAAAAGGAGAGATCAATTGTAATAAACTTCACCAAACTTCTCGGGAGAGATTCCATTTGATGGAGTTAAACTTGTGTGATGGACTCACTGGGGAACACATTCCTGAGGAGTGTCTTTATTGTAGCTGTAAAAATGTGTGAAGATTTTGTAGTGAAAATTCTCAAATAAAGAGAAATGTCTGTAAAGTCTTCGACAAACTTCTCTGACGGATTTCCGAAGAGATGCCATTTGACGAGTTGATAATCTTGATAAGTCACTGGGAATGGACAAACTGTCTCGAAGGGACTGCCATTTATCATCCAAAGATATAAAACCTGATCAAAACAAGTTACTCAAATAAAGAGCTTGCTTGTATTCTAGGTATAAATTGTTGGGAAGATCTTGTAATACTGCTGGAGAAGTACTTTATCTTCATGGTGATCTTCGACAAATTCTTCTTGGGGAGAAAGGTGCAAAATAAATGCACACTCTATCCAGATTCAAAAGTCGGAGATATCCATAATTTGTGATTGTCAGGGACCGAAGTTCAATTCAGGAAAGAACTTAAGAGAAACTATCAAGCAAGACTCGACCATTGAGGTATGAACTCAAATGGGATTTAACTAAAGCAATCTCCTTCCACGAGGATCGAACTCAGTGGGGAATTAAAAATGTTGTGCTCTTTTCTGCTTAGGGCTGACGATTCTACTTGGAAGGAGAAGACAAACCCAGTCACTTGGGGATAAACACGACCAAAGTTACAGAACAAATAAACACAAAGATGAAAAATGAAGGTGCCATGCTATCTATCTATATGCTATGTGTGTGCCTATGTTGACAAAACAAACGAAAAGAGGTAGATGAAGATAGATCTCATTCCACTTGGGGGTGTAACATCATGATCTTTTTATAGACGGGTTCATTAAGATAGATCTCATTTTAGAAGAAACTTCATGGATAAAATAAATATCCCGTTTTACTGGAGGGATTCCTGTTGGAGTTGTAGATGAAGACACCCGAGCTGAGGTCTCATAAAAAATAAACATCCACTTCAATGGGGAATGGTGTTGAACAAATCGCTGGAGAAACCTCAAGTCACCAACTGGAGATTTATTGCATTGATCATCATTGCTTGAAGTAGAGATCTATTAGAGGAATATTGACCACCTGAAGTAAAGTTCATCGGGGACATAAAAAATATAGTTTTGATCTTGATGAATTGCGTAACAGTCGCCATTTTGAACAATAAGTGTTGTGAATGGATAACGTAATCCTCATTTCTCAAATGCCCTATAGTACATGCTTTATGAGAAAAGGTCGTTCAAAGAGGATTTTACAGAGAACGTGGGGTCCAATTGCCCCACTGTTCTCAAACTCTTGGAGAGATTTGTCGAATCTCGACGAAACTAGCCCGGATTGATGGTATTATGTAAAACTGAATCTTCAAAACTCGCTCTTGAGGACAGTCATACTTGTAAATGAGCAACCTGGAAATGATTTTCCCCTGATCAGAAAAATCTTCAAGTTCCATCATTGATGCCTATTGTCGCAACTGCAAAAAACACCCTGCGGAAAACAGAAGAGTCGCCACCTTTTGTTATTTATCCCAAAGAGAGGGAAAGGAAACGATCGGAAAAACCTAACGAAAATGGGAAAAGACGAGTTCATCGCAACCAAGTCCTAGATTCGGGAGTCAGTTACGTAAGGGGAAGGTATTAGCACCCCTCACGTCCGTCGTACTCGACGGGATCGCCGCTATATGCCTACATATTCCCTCGTGCAATGGGAAATCAGAGTCAACGTAGTTCGGCTAACTACGGGGAAAGGTGGGAAGGTTGCTCGCCAAGACATCGTCGTCTTGTGCCTACATATCCCCATCTGGTATGAGAAATCAGAGCAAACGTAGTTTGGGCTAAAAAAAGAACACTGGTTGGTTCAAAATGTTTTACCCGAGTAGGGTTAAACAGTGGTTCCAACAGTTAGGGACGATGCCTGTTTGCGGTAGAACCAAAGCTTAACAACACTCTTTTTATGAAAAAGGTTTTCCCAATTAATCCCGAAGGAAAAAGATGATTTGATATTTTGTTTGTATTTTTTAGTGAAGTGAATTAATTCGGTTTGTGACTCACGTTGCACTAAAGACTATGACATAGGAGCGAATGCGTCGCATATCGACCCCAAACGGGACGTACACTAAACACTTTAGACAAGCGAAAGGAGACCCTCACTCATCATTCCCCATGTAGCTTAAGGCTCGTAGCGCACAATGTTCATCGTATTTATTAGATGAGTTAGGATTGTTTTGATATGAGAAGAGAGAAGCACGAACTCTAAGGGAAACTTGGCCCTAACGTTGTCATGCAAAGTGGACCTAAAGTTTGGATTAAAGGGGGAAACATCTACCCTAATGTTAGCATGCATGGTTTGAACCTAATGTCTATCATAAACAACCTTAAACAAGGAAGATTAGAAGTCCTAAGGGAACATGGCAAAGAAAGACAAAACAAGAAGGATCAACCACCAATAAGAGATGCAAACATGGAAAATAAACATGCAAAGAGGGAGGAAAATAGTGTGGGGCAGCAGCCGCCACAAGCACGTCTCGACCTCTTGAAAGTAATCAAAGAATGCAATGCAAAAGAGAAATGCTAGAAGGCAAGCAAATACGAAAATGCAAGCACAAAAGAGAAAGGACGGGAGAAGCGAACTCCTACGACCATCAGCCATCAACCACTGGAGAAAAGTGGGAGGAAAAGAAATGTGGGGAAGCATCCGCCACAAGCACATCTCGACCACTTGATTCACACACTCAAGCAAAACAAAAGAAAACACACATCACTTTGAACAACATATACAAGAGTATGTATCTGAGTGGAAAGCAAGCACGAGTGTCAATGAAATCACAATTAAACAATCATGAACAGCGACATATATCCAAAACATTTCACTCCTAATGCATCAGAAAGATCCACGATGATTCGAAGTGAAAAGGTACCGAAACAAGCAAGAAAAATAGCAAAACAGACCTGTTGGAGCAGTGTTAATCGATTAACGGCAGGTGTTAATCGATTAACCATTGAAAAACAGTTTAAAAAGTGAAAGTTTGAACGTGTTAATCGATTAACACTGTGTGAACTGCAGAAAAATTGAAAGTTTGATCTGGTTAATCGATTAACACCAAACGTTAATCGATTAACACTGCTCCAACAGCAGAAAACAGCAACAGAAAAGCACTTTCAGCAAATAAGCACTTATCCGATCCACTAGATGATCGCATAATCACTTAATCACGAAATTAAACCAGCAAATCATGATTTAAACAGCATGTAAACAGATTAACACAACCAAATCATGAATCAATCGGATCAAATTAACCAAAAGCTAATCAAAGATGAAAATCCACATGATTAAGCAATTAAGCTAAAACAGATTTGGATCCAACCTTCAAAGCGGAGATTTCCTTCGGTTAGTGTTGATTCAACTGTAATTGAATGGATCCAATGCTAGAAGTCCTGAATACTTCAAGATCCACACCAATTCTTGTAGTAGCAATGAAGATCCTTCAAGATCGATCCAAAATAAGCCAAATAATCACTTCCGAAATCACTTCCAGATTCAGATCCAATTTTGCACGAAAATTAGATGGAGAAATTGATCCAATGAAGATGATGGATGGAGGTTTGAGCTCAAGAATTCATTGATTCCATGGAAGAATCAAAGAATTCAATGGAAAAGAGTTTTAGTGAAGGTTTGGGAAGATGAACAAGTTGAGAGAAACTTGAGAGAGAATGAGTGAATTCTGAAATTGAAATGAAATTATGAGGCTTAGATGTGTGTGGTTTGAAGTAATTCAAATAAATACCCCTTAGGTTTGGATCCAAATGAAAGGTTTGAAAGATGGTTTGGAAATTTTGGTTTGGAATGAGGAATGGGAGTTTAGAGGGAAAATGAAATTAATCAAATTCTGAAATGATTCTAGATCCTTCCCAAGTGTAAAATTGAACTTCCAAGTGACCAAAATTGGACCCCAAAGTCACCCCCTTTGAAAATTCACGTGCAGAGGCAAAACTGGCACTGGTTAATCGATTAACAGTTTGGGTTAATCGATTAACACTGTTAAAAATTCAAATCTGGGCTGATTTTGACTTGGTTAATCGATTAACACATTTGGTTAATCGATTAACACTTCAAAATTTTGAATTTGGCTCCTTTTGGAGGGAAATCTGCACATTTGCCTGTTTTCAGCCGTTCTGAGCTTTGTTCCGTTTTTGAAACTTGCTCTTGAATATCATAACCATGAGAATGCTTGCAATAGCCTGAATGCTGCTTTCTGAGCTGAAAATACCCTGCAAAATAAAATAAAATTGGTCGTCCGACCACTGGGCAAAATAAATGCCATGGAATATGATGCTAGTTATTTCGTCTCTCACACTGAAATAACTCTGAGCCACATGAAAACCTTGATCCCCTGTCCCAAGAACGAATTCTATGCAAATCGGAAGTGCGGAAATGCAAAGAAGCAAAAGCCAGATGCTGCCAAAACAAAAAGGCAAATTTTGGGGTGCTACAGCTGCCCCTATTCAAACAACTTGGACCTGAAGGGAGGAAAAGCATCATCTTTCAAACATTCAAGGTATGAGGTGATTGAATACAACAAGAATCTGGAAATTTGCAACCGATGAGGATGCAAAACAGCGAATACCAACCAAGAGTTGGGATGCGACCTGTTAGGGATAACAACCCAATATGAATAGGAATGCCCACAAAATCTCCAGAGATAACTGAACCGATATTTGCAATGGCAACCAGCTTATTGATTCAGAATCAAAAAGCATTGACACTCAGTCGAAAGAACCTCTGCTAACGCGCAGGCATCGACACTAAGTCGGAAATAAACCCAAAAATCACACAACGGATCCAAAATAGCTGACATCGTCGTCAGCTCTCTGTAGGGGATAAACATCTTCTGACCTCGCCGCCAGGCTACCACATCGTGGAAAAACATATGACATCGCCGCCAGAAAAACACAAAGTTGATGAAGATCTGACATCGCCGCCAAAAACCCCCCCCCACATCTGACATCCCCGCCAGAAAAACACAAGCGTCTGCGGGGAATGAAAATTCTGACATCGTCGCCAGAAATTCTGAACATCTGACCTCGCCGTCAGAAAACCACAAACGTCTGACATCGCCGCCAGACAAACCTTAAGCTAAGAAACGTTTGACTTCACCGCCAAACAAACATAATGTTGAGAAACATCTGACATCGCCGCTAGAACAACCCCACGTTGATAAAATACTTGATCAGTAAAACCGCTGACATCGTCACCAGACCAACTGCCGGGGATAACATATCTGACATCGCCACCAGAACTCCACGCAGTTTGGAATCCACTGATAAACATCCAACGTCGCCGTTAGACGAACACACTGTTGATAAACATCCAGCAAGGCCGCCAGATAAACCCAATGCTGATAAACATCCGACATCGCCGCCAGATACACAAAAGACTGAATATCTGGCATTACCGCCGGATAGCATAAACCTGATACACATCCGACATCACCGCCAGAAACCAAAAACATCTGACCTCGCTGTCTGACTAAAGGATAGCATGACATCGCTGCCAGGCCTCGACAACACATCGAAATATCTCAAAGTTAGTAAAAAACCTCTAATCATCATCGTCAAACATCACTATTAAGCTGATAAAAGAACCTGACATTGCCGTCAGACAATCCCAAGGATACACCAAGCATCGGATCCAGGGATAAGGACATCTGGCCTTGCCACCAAGCAGTCGCTAAATAAAGCGAGTAACAAACCCAAAAACCGGATAGGTAAGAAACTGATAATCACCTGACATCGCCGTCAGACATTCACAAAGCTGATAGACCTCTGACATCACCGCCAGTCCTCTGTTGAACACAAACAATCCCTGAACCCAAAGATCAGGACATCTAGCCTCGCCGCCAGGCATTCGCTAAATAAAAGTGAGCAACAACTCGAAGATCGGATCCACACGAATCTAAAACCATCCCTGATAACAATTGCAAGGAAACTCCGCTGGGGAAAGAGAAAACTTGAACAAGCAACTCTGATGAGGATCACATGATAAGATGAACGCGTCTATCACACATCTTCTGTCGAGGTCTGAACACCTGCACGGACTTGGAGAATAGAATATCACAAACCAAAATTTGATGACACCTCTGAGGAATACCATAAACCGAGAGCGAAATAAACGCGTCCGGTTCGCCAGGTCTGAAAACCACACGGGCAGGGATAACGATCACCTGGGAGATATGCTTGAAAGCAAAGAGGCAACAACCTGGCTTATGTTTCACATGCGTATGTTTGAAAATGGCGTAATGCTCCATACGAAATGGAAATGCTACACATTTGAGAGGATGCTATGCAAAATGCAAATGCAAAAGCACCACCCTAGCAAGATAAATGCTAGAGAGAAGATACCAACTCTGCCAGGGAGAGATATCACGCGCCAAATACGATTGGACTTACTGGGGAAACAAACCCTGAGTGGTTTCCCGAAATGCAACTTGGGTAGCACCGCTCTTTCAAGAACAAAAACCCACTCTGCTAGGGATTAAATCACATTTTGCTGAGGAAAATGCCCTGGATGTCCTACCAGCACACAACTCTTCTGGGGAATCAGAAAACTCGGTTGGGAAACAAGCAGTCCTTTACTGAGACAATTCCATTATACTGAGGAAACCGACCCTGCAGTAGAAATACAACCAACCGCCGAGGTTGAATTCACTCTACCCAGGAAATTAGCCCTGCAAAGGCTTTCTAGAAATCTTCACCCTGCTTGGGAAAGAATCCACTCTGCTTGGGATTACATCAGGTATCAAACTGTCCTGCTGAGGAATATCAGGCACTCATATTGGGAACTCCACTCCACTGGGGAAATCCCACGCTTCTGTTCTAACACTTACTCTGTTGAGAGAATCAACACTGAACTCTTCTAGAGGAAGAAAATCCTGAATACCTGATTACTAGGAAAACACCAGAACATCAACTCTGTTGGAAAGGGCGTCACATTCGTTGCCTCTGCTGGAAAAGAATACCGGATCATAAAATATCCTGCCACTGAGGGAACATCCTTACACCTTGATTTGCTAGAAACAAATTCACCCTGCTGTGGATTAACCTTCACCTGAAGACAAGGCTTTGTCCTGATGGAGATACACCAGACTTACACTGGCTACAACATTTCGGACTCAACGATGAGATTCCGTGACAACTTCACTGGGGAAGCAAAATCTCTGCTATGGGGAACGAACATCCTCGCTGAACAAAACGCCTGACTGCATTCAACCTTTTGGGGATGAATCCACTTTGCCAGAGGTATCAACCTCGACCTGCTGAGAACAACTGCCATTTGCTGCGATTTTGAACTGTTAAGGATAGGGCAATCTCAACCCGTTGAGGCCTGCTGACCTGCAACAAAGAAAAACACCAGGAATATCTTATATGCGAAATAGTTACCTCAATTACCATTCATGATACTTGCTGCTCAAGCAAAGTCAGCGCTTTCGTTATGCTCTGTAAAGCCTCTTGCTTTTACCTGCAATGTTTACCAAAATAACAGACATTTCGCAAACAACACAGTAAAACGAACAAGAAAAATAAAGCTCTTTGACTGAAGTGACACTTTATTGATGAAAGGTCTGTAAATAGGTGAATTACAATTCAGATGCAATTCCTGGAAAGAGGTAATTGCTCAAAAGCAAGAAAAAAATAAAATATACAAATGTCGGCAATGTGGAAACAGATAAACATCATGTGTCGATTCAGCTATGACCTGTATGTCTTTGATGTTCCCCATGTTTAGCCTTCTGACAAGACTGACAGGACTGATTCTTTTCCTTCGGGATAACCGCTCACAAGCTTACAGATCGAACGTAGACCGTGATCATTTGCTTTTTTAATCCCTAACTTTTGCATGGACCGCCCTTTCGGGTTTTCAATCCACCGGGATACCCATTTTTGCCAAAGTCGCCTTTTCAGGTTTTCAACTTTGCAGGTTCATTCTTTTTCTTTTATCCCTAATTTTTTCCCGAACTTTTTCTTTTTGTGGTTCGCCGGGATGCCCCATTTTTGCTTGGACTTTTCTTTTTTCTGTCCAGCGGGTCTCTTTTAAGCAAAGTATTTTTTAACCACGTCCGTGTTCACAGGGGATGACAAATCTTCACCATCCATGGTAGATAGCAATAAGGCTCCGCCAGAGAAAACTTTTCTTACCATATATGGACCTTCATAGTTAGGAGTCCACTTTCCCCTGTGATCTGTCTGAGGAGGAAGAATCCTTTTCAACACCAAATTACCCGTCTGGAAGCACCGAGGACGCACTTTCTGATCAAAGGCTTTCTTCATCCTACTCTGGTACAACCGGCCATGTGCAATGGCTGCTAATCTCTTTTCGTCAATCAAGCTCAGTTGATTCAACCTGGTTCGCACCCACCCAGCTTCGTCAAGCTTCACATCCGACAATACCCTTAAAGAAGGAATCTCAACTTCTAATGGTAGGACCGCTTCCGTACCATACGCCAGTGAGAAAGGAGTTGCCCCAGTTGACGTACGCATCGAAGTACGATAGCCATAAAGAGCAAAGGGCAACATCCCGTGCCAGTCTTTATAGGTGACTACCATCTTTTGCAC
This sequence comes from Lathyrus sativus, assembly GCA_963859935.3. Taxonomy (NCBI): domain Eukaryota; kingdom Viridiplantae; phylum Streptophyta; class Magnoliopsida; order Fabales; family Fabaceae; genus Lathyrus; species Lathyrus sativus. The sequence goes on from OZ012739.1 coordinate 667,764,579, forward strand.
AATCTTCTTGATATTCTTGTTAGCCGCCTCAACAACGTCATTCATCTTCGGATGATATGGAGAAGAATTGTGATGCTCAATTTTGAAACTCTGACACAGTTCCTTCATCATTTTGTTATTCAAATTTGAACCATTATCAATAATGATTCTCTCAGGAATTCCATAATGGCAAATGATGTCCTTCTTTATGAATCGGGTGACCACCTGTTTCGTGACATTGGTGTAGGACGCTGCTTCTACCCACTTCGTAAAATAATCAATCGCGACCAGAATGAAGCGATGTCCATTAGAATTAGTCGAATCAATCTTTCCGATCACATCGATTCCCCACATAGCAAAAGGCCAAGGAGACGTTAACACATTCAGAGGAGCCGGTGGCACATGCACTTTATCCGTATAAATCCGGCATTCATGGCACTTTCTGGCGTATTTGAAGCAATCAGACTCCATAGTCATCCAATAATACCTAGCTCTCAACAATTTTCTAGCCATTGCATGTCCATTGGCATGAGTGCCGAAAGAACCCTCGTGGACTTCTTCCGTCAACAGGCTTGCTTCAAGTTCATCAACACAGCGCATCAAGATCATGTCGAAATTTCTCTTGTAAAGCACATAGTCTTTGTTCAGATAAAAGTCACCGGCTAACCTTTTCAAGGTCCTCTTATCTTTGCTAGATGCCCCAGATGGGTATTCTTGAGTCTTGAGAAAATGCTTGATATCAAAATATCAAGGCTTTCCATCTGATGCTTTCTCAATTGCAAACACAAAAGCAGGCCTATCAAGACGCATAATGGTGATGGTTGGAGTTCCATTCCAGAAGTTCACTTTGTACATCAAAGATAGCATGGCCAAGGCATCTGCCATCTGATTCTCGACTCTTGGCACATGATGGAAATTGATTCTATCAAAGAACGGCAACAATCTCCTTGCATAATCCCTGTAAGGCACCAGGTTGGCCTGACGAGTTTCTCATTCTCCTTTGATTTGGTTAACGACTAACGCTGAATCCCGTATACATCCATATTCTTGATCCTCATATTAACGACCTCTTCCAAACCCAATATGCACGCTTCGTACTCGGCCTTATTATTGGTGCAAGCGAAAGTCAATCGAGCAGTGAACAATATATGATAACCGTGAGGAGTAGTAATGATAGCTCCGATTCCATTTCCATATGAATTAACCGCTCCATTGAAAACTAGTTTCCACTGAGATCCAGTCTCAGGACCCTCGTCTGGTAAAGGCTCATCACAGTCTTTCATCTTCAAAAACATGACGTCTTCATCTGGAAACTCAAACTTCATCGGCTGATAATCCTCAATTGGTTGTTCAACTAGATACTCTGATATAACGCTTACCTTAATGGCTTTCTGGGAAACATACTTAATATCGTACTCCGTTAAAACCATTTGCCATCGGGCAATCCTTCCAGAGAGTGCTTATTTTTCAAAGACGTACTTGATTGGATCCATCTTCGAAATCAATAAGGTTGTGTGGTTTAACATGTACTATCTCAAACGCTTAGCGGCCCAAGCGAGTGCACAACATGTTTTTTCAAGCATCGAGTATCTCGACTCACAATCAGTGAACTTCTTACTCAGGTAGTAGATGGCGTGCTCTTTTCTACCCGACTCGTCTTGTTGACCGAGCACACATCCCATTGAATTCTCAAGAACCGTGAGATACATGATCAGTGGTCTCCCTGCAACTGGAGGCATGAGTATTGGAGGTTCCTGCAGATATTCTTTTATTCTTTCGAACGACTTCTGGAAATTTTCATTCCACCTGACCGTTTGATCTTTTCTTAGCAATTTGAATATTGGTTCACAAGTGGCTGTAAGATGAGATATAAACCTTGCAATGTAGTTTAATTTCCCCAGAAAACCACGAACCTCTTTTTCCATTCTCGGCTCAAGCATATCTTGTATAACTTTTATTTTGGCAAGATCTACCTCAATACCCTTTTCACTGACAATGAAACCCAGTAACTTTCCAGATCTCACCCCGAAGGTGCACTTGTTAGGATTCAGCCTCAGCTTGAACTTCCTCAACCTTTCAAACAATTTTAGAAGATCGGCTAGATGTCCTTCCTCCGTCTGGAACTTTGCAATCATGTCATCCACATAGACTTCAACCTCATGATGAATCATATCATGAAATAAAGTGACCATTTCCCACTGATAAGTTGCCCCTGCATTTTTCAATCCAAAGAGCATCACCTTGTAGCAAAAAGTTCCCCATGGTGTGATGAAAGTAGTTTTCTCCATGTCCTCTGGGGCCATCTTAATTTGGTTATACCCAAAGAAGCCATCCATTAATGAAAACACAGAATACTGAGCGGTGTTATCAACCAAAACATCGATCTGAGGGAGCGGGAAATCGTCTTTCGAGCTTGCTTTATTCAGATCTCGATGATCAATGCACATCCTGACCTTTCCATCTTTCTTCGGCACAGGAACAATATTAGCAACCCACATAGGGTAATTTGTGACAGCAAGAAACCCAACATTCAACTGTTTTTGAACCTCTTCTTTGATCTTGACTATCGTGTCGGGCCTTGTCCGTCTCAACTTCTGCTTGACTGGCGAGCATTCTTCTCTGAGAGGTAACCGGTGTACCACAATATCTGTATCCATCCCAGGCATGTTTTGGTAAGACCAAGCGAAGATATCCTTATACTCACGGAGCATTTCAACCAATCTTCTCTTGATATTGTCTTCCAATGCAGCCCCTACTTTGACCTCTTTCTTATCATCCTCGGTGCCCAGATTGATAATCTCAATATCCTCCTGATGAGGCATAATGACCTTTTCCTCTTGCTTGAGAAGCCTGGCTAACTCTTCGGGTAGTTCACAGTCTTCGTCAGTCTCTTCTTCAGCTTGATAAATGGGATTATCAAAGTCATACGAAGTCATAGCCGAACCTGAATCGATGGCATCTGATAGAAAATAGCTGCATGAGCATGTTTATGTTTATTATGTGATGCAACAAATAAAACACATTGCTATTTTTCTGTTTAATATAAATGCAAAACAAAAACAATAAAAATAGGGATCACCATATTTGAATGCGAAAACGTCCTTTATTTAATGATAAAGTGCAAATAACAAGAGGGCCCCACAAATGGGTCACTACGTCTTGGACAGAACGTAGGACTGAACATAATCAAAATAAAGAACATTACTCTGCAACAGTAACATGAATAACTTCTTCGGTAGTCCAGTTGCACAACTTCTGGCCAGGGGTACACGGACGAATCCAAGCATCCATATCGCAGTCAATGTCACCTTCATAATCTCCAATGGCATTAATCCCGTCAAATATCACGCTACTGCTGGTGAATTGTACAGGTTCCCTGTACCCCAGAATGCTCTGAGAAGAACTAGAGGGTTTGTATCCTAGGCCAAACTTGTCATGCTTGACGGGAACATTAAGAACTTGGCCTCACTTTTGAGATGAGTCGGATTCTATGATAGCACGAGCCTCCTTGAGCGATGACATCAAAACCTCTGAGCCCTTGGTTTCTTCAGAAGACTTCCCCTGAATCTGAACTGTTTCGAACGCTTGACAGAGTGTTTCGTGGATCTCCCCATCCACTTCCACGTACTTGAAGGATGACAAATGGATAACCATAATATCCTCTTCACCGCATACCGTGACTATCTTCCCTTCCACCATATACTTCAACTTTTGATGCAACGTTGAGGTGACTGCCCCTGCAGCATGTATCTAAGGTCGGCCAAGCAAACAATTGTATGTTAGCTGGATATCCATAATGTAGAAAGTTGTATCAAAGATCTCTGGTCCTATTTGAATAGGCAACATGACCTCTCCAAACACTGATCTCTTAGATCCATCGAAAGCCCTCACGACCAAATCACTTGGTGTGCATGTCAAATCTTGAACGTCTAACTTCATTAATGCCTTCTTGGGAAGCACATTGAGGGATGATCCTGTATCAACCAGGACATGCGACATCAAAGAACCTCTACATTACAAGGATATATGCAAAGCACGGTTATGGTTTCTCCGGGCAGGAGTCAGATCCAAATCAGTAAAACCAAGACCATTATCGGCGTTCACGTGAGCTACTACCCCCTCCAACTGATTAACAGAAATCTTCTGGGGTACATATGTTGCATTCAAGATTTTCAATAAAGCATTATGGTGCGCCTCCGAATTCAACAACAATGATAGGATAGAAATCTTCGAAGGAGTCTAATTTAAGTGATCTATAATCTTTTAGTCACTTTTTCGAATGAGCCTCATAAATTCCTCTGCATCCTTCGAAAGATCATCAGCACCGACCTGTGGTTGGACATTCTCTTCAATCACGACCTTACGTTTACCTTTGTCATTCTTATCAGCATTAACCTCTGGTGGTGAAAAAACCCTACCACTTCTGGTAATACCTCCGACCCCGACTATATTCTCAACCGACGAACTTCCATCTATAGACGCTGTCCATTCCTGCTTTTGCCCATTACAGAACACCTCTCCCCCATAATTCCATGGGATAACTTTAATGCTCTCGTATGTCACAGGTCCAGGTACAATAATGATAATCGGAGCTGGCCTAGCAGGCGCTGAAATATTGATCGTCCGGTATGGAATGGAAATCGTAGCAACTTCGCTTCCATCATTACTCACTTTATTCTTAATATCTTCTTTCACAACTTTATCAAATTGCAAACAACCTTCATCAATCATTCTCTGAATACCCTCTTTCAAAAGATCACAACCCTCAGGCTGCACTTCACATTCTGAGCAGTCAGCAGAACAACCAGGAAACACCCCTTTCTTCAACAGACTAGCCTTCACAAACCTTAGCGGAGTCTTCAAATCCCCAACATCAGTTATCAGATTTAATCTTTCTCCTTCAATAACAGCATTGGCTCCTGCCACCCCATGATTTGGCATCGGGCTCTGAGTCACATTCGGTCCATCGTTGGTGAAATTGATAGCTTTAGAATCAAGCAAGTCCTGTACTTTATGCTTGAAAGCTTTGCAGTGGTCAATATCGTTCCCCGGAGCACCTGAGTGAAAATCGCAATGAGCATTCGCATTGTACTTTGCAGGTGGCAGACCAGTGAGAGGGGCCATAGTCCTCTTCTGAACCAATTGTAACTACAACAAATGTTGTAACAACTAAGAATACGACATCAGAGGATTCGCGAACTGCCTATCAGCCAATTTGCACCTGGCAGCATAAGGTCGTGGAGCATTGACTTGCTGCTGAGCTGCAGTCGGGATATCTACTGTAGCGACTTGTTGAGAATAATGGAACCGAGCTCTACCTTTACCATTGTGAGCAATAGCATTTACATCCCCTCCCTTCTCTTGGGGTTTGCAGAATACGGCTTCTTTGTTCCTCTCGAAGAGGATCCACCACCATTCGGAATCTTACCAGACTTGATTCCACTTTCAATTCTCTCACTAGCCATTACCAGATCAGAAAACCCTACAGACATGTAGCCTATCAACTTCTCAAAGTACACACCAGGCAGTGAAGCCATGAACAGGTCGATCAGTTCCCTTTCAACCATAGGGGGTTGCACTCTTGCAACTAAATCCCGCCACCTCTAGGCGTATTCCTTGAAACTGTCAGTACTTTTCTGCGACAAACTCTGTAATTGTACCCTGTTTGGTACCAGATCACTATTATACTTATAGTGACACACAAAAGCCTCAGCCAATTCTTTCCAGCTGCGGACATGAGTTCTCTCAAGTCCCGTATACCACTCCAAAGACGCCCCTGTCAGACTGTCTTGGAAAAATGCATTAGCAGCTTTTCATCATTGGAATAGGCAGGCATCTTCCTGAAATACGCCCGAACATGCACTTTTGGACAAGTCGTCCCTTTGTACTTATCAAAATCGGGCACCTTGAATTTGGGAGGAATCCTGACCCCAGGAACTAGACCAAGATCAGACATATCAAGGCCCGAAGAGTTCTGATTCTCAAACGATTTCATTTCTCCTTGATCAGTTTAAACCTTCGGTCAGCTTCAGTCGATAAACCACCCTCCATATCTCTCATGGAAAACACATCATCCTGGTTGTCTTCCCAATGAGGGCCAGCAGCCCCGTGCAAAACGCACACACTCCCATTACCAGCAATATTACCATTCTCATTCGCAGCTCCTCCGCCCGGAGGTATGACAACAGTAGGAATACCCTGTGGGATAGATCCACCGATCTGTGGAGGAATAACACCAGCTCCTCCGTGCAAAACACCCTGTTCGTTAACCCGTGCTACCAACGGCTGGACCAAAGTTCTTAATTGTTCCTGCCCACTAGTAACAATATGCATCAGCTTCATGAATTGGGCCATGCGAGCCTTGACTTCCTGCAATTCGGCTTGAACCTGATCCATCACTTTTCGCTGATTCCCTCGAGTTGGATGCCTGTAGAAACTGAACTCCTCAACTTCCTCAATCCTGAACTAAAGAAAACCAAGCAGAGTTAGGAACAGAAAGCCACCGAGAACACCTGCGAGGTAAATGAATATGCAAGATGCAAAATTCAAACATGTCTATGTATGCACAAAGAGATCTCCCCCTTGATTCCAGTTTCAATAAACAAGAAGCAGAAATGGACAAACACCATAATAATCTTCCCATATATCAGATAAAGCTGAGATGATATAACCAAATGAGAAATATCCACATACAAATATGTACTGATCTCATCCAACATCCCTGGTGATGATCAAGATATAAAAGCAAAGAAACTACAAAAGATAAAACTCCCTAGTAGCCATGACCTCTAATCCAGTTCTGAGACTCCTTAAGCATCTCTTTTGTATTTGGGTGATCTGGTCTGGCAACCAACTCTCTGATGAGGACATCCCTCTTGCATATCACATCCTGAAGATAATGACAATGATCCTCCCAAGCATCTTCGCCGAAGGCATCCTCAAGCCTGGGTTTCTTCACCGCTGCTCGAATCTTGAACTCTTTAAGTGCTGATAAAGTTTCCTGGTATTTCTGCTCAATCGTGCTTCTGTGGAACGATTCTAACAATACCTCCCTCTCCTTAGCCTTGAATTGCACCTTCAGCTTATCAACCTGAATTCGAAGCTGATCCTCTCTACTTTTGTTGGCAGTCAAGGTAACATTCCATTGCTCATTGAATTTGGATATCTTTAGATAGGCTCTGTCTAAATCCTCCTTCTTACTCTTAAGAACATCACAAGTGCTTTTCAGATCAAGACCGACTTGCTTCTGTGCTTAAACCTGATCAGCAAGTTCTTTCTCTAACTTGATCAAGGATTCTGACTTTGTCTTGGCCAAATAAACAACTTCACCCTTATCATGCTTCAGCTGACTGATTTCCTGTTTCAACTCTTCATTCTCTTTGCGCAGCTCTTCCTTCTCTGCCCAAAGCTTAGTATATCTCAGGATGTCGGCGGTTGTAGGCGGCTCAATGACTAAGGGATACAGTGGTTCTTCAACAGGAATTAGCAAGAGTACCTCTTCAACCCTCTTCTGAATCCACTCCAAGTAGGGATCATAGGCTCTACAATCTCCTTTGCCTAAAGAAAGCTTTCCCTTCCTGTGAATTTTACCCCAAGCGTCCACGAATCTGGCCGAGATACCATGATCAGCTACACCTGTGAAGTACAAAGATTCATGCACTTCTTTTTCTTTCGGAGGTCCTTTCAAAGCATAACCAAACTGTCTAACATCCAGAGAAGGATTATAGTTGATGCTGCCTTTCCTCCCTATCAAGGGCACATTAGGAAAGCTACCACAACTAAATATAAGCTCGCGACCTAGCATGTCTCGGTTGAACCAGACAATATTTTTTTCTGTTAAACCCATAAGCCTCTTTGACCATTCATATGAATTCCTCAAATCCATAAAAGCTCCAGAGCAAGGAAGGTGATCAACAAACTACTTATGCAATAGCGGTGCATAACAAGAAACCATTTTCCTCTTCTTTTCTCATTCTTGTAATGTACCAAATGATACAAATCTCCCAGAAGAGTAAGTACGGGGTTCCCGAAAGCGAAGATATGAAAAGCATCAAAATCCACAAAGTCTGGTACATTGGGAAACAACACAATGCCATAGACACACAGAGCCAAGATAGCACTAAAAACCACCCAACAACCCTTTCCAGCATACTATCGGGCTTTGTCCACCAAGAAAGATAAAGTAAAGTCGGAAACTCTGTTTCTGTTGATAACATGGTTTACCAAGTCAGAGGCGCTCAAATAAAGAGCGGAGGATAACTTCTCAAGATTAGGTTCTTCCTCGGAGCTGAAGAAGGGCACCTTATTTAAGATCGGACCACCTAGCATGAAGGCAAATTCTTCCAAAGTCGGAGCCAACACATAGTCTGGGAATGTGAAACAGCGCAGTGGTGGATCATAAAACTGTAACATGGTATGAATAGCACCATACTCATAGCTCGTAATCTTACAAACAAGATTCAGAATACCCCCATAATCTTCCCTGAAGGTTTCCAGAACACCAGGATTAGTCAGGGAAATTAGACCAAATAAAGGTCCTAACTTAGGCGCAGGAAACTTGTACACAACAATCCTCTTTCTGCTTGATTCCATCTCTACAGAAGACCAGTACCAGAATCAAGGGAAAGACAAGAACCTGTAACACACACAAACATGCCATGTTAAATACAGGATGATTATGCAGATAGGGCTGGAAATGAGTCGAGTCGAGTCGAACTCACCTCAGCTCGGCTCGACTCGTTAAGAATTGTTCGAATTCGAGTTCGAGTTCGAGTTCGACACGAACTTTTTTTTAAGCTCAAACTCGACTCGTTATAAGTTCACGAACAGTTCGGTTCGACTCGTTAGGTTCATCTCATTAGGTTCATCTCACATGGTTCACGAACTTAAAAACTATTTTTTTAAATATATATATTTTTTAGTATATTTGACATTTTAAATAAATATATATTTTTTAAATAAAATATTAAAATAAAATAAAAGTTATCATATTGAAATTTAACTTTATCTTTGAAATCTACTAATTCAAAACCTACACAACTTTCAAGAGATACATTTGAGAGTCTAATTCAAAAACTACTAAATTGAAGATTAAATTTGTCTAAGTTTTGAAGTAAATATTTAAACCTAATCTTAAAGACAATATAATTCTTTTCATATGTAACCGAGTTGACTCATGAACCTAACGAGTCGAACTATGTATAGTTCAAGTTCAGCTCATTTAGTTAACGAACTTAATGTTTCGCTCATACTCAACTCATTTGGTTCATGAACCTAGTTCAACGATTTAATTGTCGAGTCGAATTCCGAACTATCTTCGAGTTGGTTTGGTTCATTGCCAGCCCTATGCAGATGCAAACATGGGATCAAGGTATCCAATGCTCAAATTTGCTGTTGTGCCGTTGACTGAACTCAACCAGAGCTCCGCTCTAATCAGAATACTGAGATAATAGAAAACCGGAATACTCAGGATCGAAAGTCTGCATTGACAAGAAAACCAAGGTTGGTTGAAGGTCAGGTTTCCTGCAAAACCCATCCCCTCTCACATGTGGGTTCTAGTCTTGAAAGGTACGACATCCTATGCGGGTGGTCAGCGTCACAGAATTTCGAGAAATGATGATACGTTCACCATTTTTGGTTTAACATCATAGTCAAACAAAGCGGCCTCACTTAGCTGCCCCCCAAATGAACAGTCTCCAGAGTCGACAGTCTCTCTAAGTCAATATTCCCTCAACTGCACCAGATACACAGGATAGAATATTTCCAAAGAAAAACCTCGTCTGAACGTGAATTTTTCACGAGCTATTGCATGGCCAAACGCCACACAAGCTCCCGCTACTCTCCACTCTAATATTATGTGTGTACTCAAGCCTGGGTCTGGCTTATCTCTCAATGGAACAACCCACCCCACAGCACAGCAGCAGCATAATATGATAATAAAATGCAAATGTAATAATATACAACAGGTAATGTACATAAAGCAAAGTAACTGCACCAAAATAAACACCCAAAGATGCAAATAGACAAGCGCTAGGATTGACTCGCATAGGGAACCAGAGTCGCCAGCTGTCGCAAATGCGAAAAACATCCTGCGGAAAACAGAAGAGTCGCCACCTTTCATTATTTATCCCAAAGAGAGGGAAAGGAAATGATCAGAAAAACTTAATGAAAAAGGGAAAAGACGTGGTCATCGCAACCAAGTCTTGGATTCGGGAGTCAGTTACGCAAGGGGAAGGTATTAGCACCCCTCACGTCCGTCGTACTCAACGGGATCCACGCTTGTTGTCTATCTAAGGGTGTGTTTAACTATCTACGCTACAGGCTTACAGGAAAAAAAGAAAAGAAAAGAGACTCGGCAGAGCATCACCACTATGTGCCTACGTATTCCCTCGTGCAATGGGAAAGTCAGAGTCAACTTAGTTCGGCTAACTACGGGGAAAGATGGGAAGGTTTCTCGCCAAGACATCACCGTCTTGTGCCTACATATCCTTATCTAGTATGAGAAATCAGAGCAAACATAGTTCGGGCTAAAAAAAGAACACCGGTTGGTTCAAAATGTTTCACCCGAGTAGGGTTAAATAGTGGTTCCAGCAGTTAGGGACGATGCCTGTTTGCGGTAGAACCAAAGCTTAACAACACTCTTTTTATGAAAAAGGTTTTCCCAATTAATCCCGAAGGAAAACGATGATTTGATGTTTTGTTTGTATTTTTTAGTGAAGTGAATTAATTCGGTTTGTGACTCACGTTGCACTAAAGACTACGACATAGGAGCGAATGCGTCGCGTATCGCCTCCAAACGGGACGTATACTAAACACTCTAGACAACCGAGAGGAGACCCCTCACTCATTATTCCCCATGTAGCTTAAGGCTCGTAGCATACAATGTTCATCGTATTTATTAGATGAGTTAGGAATGTTTTGAGATGAGAAGAGAGAAGAGAGAACTCTAAGGGAAACTTGGCCCTAACGTTGTCATGCAAAGTGGACCTAAAGTTTGGATTAAAAGGGGAAACATCTACCCTGATGTTAGCATGCATGGTTTGAACCTAATGTCTATCATAACCAACCTTAAACAAGGAAGATTAGAATTCCTAAGGCAACATGGCAAATAAAGACAAAAGAAGAAGGATCAACCACCAATAAGAGATGCAAACATGGAAAATAAACATGCAAAGAGGGAGGAAAATAGTGTGGGGCAGCAGCCGCCACAAGCGCGTCTCGACCTCTTGAAAGCAATCAAAGAATGCAATGCAAAAGAGAAATGCAAGAAGGCAAGCAAATACGGAAATGCAAGCACAAAAGAGAAAGGTCGGGAGATGCGAACTCCTACGACCATCAGCCATCAACCACCGGAGAAAAGTGGGAGGAAAAGAAGTGTGGGGCAGCATCCGCCACAAGCGCATCTCGACCACTTGATTCTCACACTCAAGCAAAACAAAAGAAAATGCACATCACTTCGAACAACATATACGAGAGTATGTATCCAAGTGGAAAGCAAGCACGTTGTCGCTACTGCGAAAATCAAAGGCCGACAATGACAAAAGAGTCGCCACCGTGCGTTATTTATCCCAAGAGAGGGAAAGGAAACGCTCAGAGAAAACCTAACGAAAAGAGGGATAAGAATGGTCATCGCAACCAAATCTCTAGGTTTGGGAGTCGGTTACGCAAGGGGAAGGTGTTAGCACCCCTTACGTCTGTCGTACTCGACGAGATCCACGCTTGTTGTCTATCTAAAAGGGTGTTTAAACTATCTAACTACAGGCTTAAGAACAAAAGGAAAAGAAGTGACTCGGCAAAGCAACGACGCTTCGTGCCTACGTATCTCATATAAATTAGAAGTCAGAGTCAACGTAGTTCGCCTAACTACGGGTAAAAGGGGGGAAAATTGCTCGCCAAGACATCGCGTCATGTGCCTATGTACTCTCAACATATATGAGAGAGCAGAGAGAATGTAGTTCAGGGTAACGGGGAACACAGGTTTGTCCAACAGTTTTAAACGAGTAGGGTTAACAGTCAGTTCCAACAGTTTGGTGTATGCAGCTCGACCTTTGGAGACTTAGGCGTTACCGTTTGCGGTAGAACTAAGGGTTAACAAAATTCTTGTTATGAAAATGATTTGTCAAGGATTAAAGGCCCCAAGGGCAAAGAGAAGTTTGAATGATTATTTTTGTGTTTTTTAGAGAAGAAGTGTTTTTGAATTGGTTTGCAATTCATATTGCACTAGAGACTATGACTTAGGAGTGAATGCGTCGCATATCACCCAAAGGGTGCTACACTAAAACACTCAAGCCATTAAAGGGATACCCTTCAACAACCATTTCCTAAATAGCTTAAGGCTCGTAGCGTACAATACTCATTAACCTTTATTAAGTGTTTTGGATTGTTTAGGAGATGAGAGGAGAAAGACGCGCTAAAGGGGGACTAACTCAAACCTAAATTATCATGCAAAGTGCACCTAAAGTTGAGATAAAGTGAAGCTACCTAATGTTATCATACATGTTTAAGGTCCTAATGTCTATTATAATCAATCTTGAACAAGAAAGATTAGAGGTCCTAAGGGAAAAGAGACAAATGAGGAAACAAAAGCAACATAAACATTGTAAGAATGCAAACATGGAATGGGGGAGGAAATTAGTGCGGGGAAGTAGCCTCCACATGCTCATCTCAACCTCAAACAACAATATGAAATATGCAAGAAAAGCATGGGTAAGGAAATGCACCAATGAAAACAAGCATGTGCGCTAAAAATGGGATGAAATGGCCTAAACCAAACAACATCAACCATAAGGCACGAAATCAAGCACAAATGAAAGGTAAATAAATCTCAAGACAAAGTGAGAATGGGAGGCTAATATGAGGGCAGCGAGGTCCTCATAAAATTCACTCAACCATGAGCATCACTAACTAAAACAAAGAAACATAAAGAAAACACCAAGAAGTGTCCTCAAGGATTCCATCATTTTAGGTAGGCTTCAAGTACCTCCAAAGGAGGGACTAATCCACCTTAAATGACACTCCTATGTCATTGGACAGCAAGGGACATGAATTAAAAAGTATCAAAAGCAAAAACAAATGAATCATAAATAAGTGCAAAGAAAACACCAAGAAATGTCCTTAAGGATTCCACCACTTTAGGTATGCTTCAAGTTCCTCCAAAGGAGGGACCAAGCCACCTTAAATGACACTCCTATGTCATTGGACAGTAAGGGATATGAGATAAAAGTTTTCAAAAGAAAAAGGCAAGTAAACCATAAGGAAATTTAAGCAAGTTCTCAAAGGATTGCAAGCATGCTTCAATATGAAACCCTAATTGGCAATTCAAAGGTAAACCCACAAAAGAACAAGCTAAACACAATATGATGACCTAACAATGAGCAAGCATCATCCTTAACACGTTAGAAACATGAAACAATAGGCATTGAGAGCTTAAAGGATCCAAAATTGTCATATCCAAGTCAAACTAGGTTAAGATGTATGTGTGAACCTCCCTTTGAGTGACTTGACTTGCAAGTTACTCTAAAAATAGGAAAATGATTCAAAAATTAATAAATAAAATACTATAAGCTCATAAACATGTTGGCAATCAAAGGCAAAAGGATTTTAATCAAGGTCACTTCACAACATCGCCATAGAAATTGATTCATAAGGGTGCCCCATTGTGAAGGAGGATTGTTTAGGGTCAAATGAAATGCATCAAAAGTCAACTCAAAAGTCAACAAGTCAGAGGCAAAATGGTCCTAAAAAATTCTTCAACTCATCATTGATATGAGGAATGAACCTTATTCATTGGAGCCAAAGGAAATGAGAGAAATAAATTAAAGAACAAAGTATGTCAAAAACTAGATCAAATAATACACTTCCAATGGTAAATCCATTTTTTAAATAAAAAATTAATCATAAAATAAAATAAAAATTTCTAAAAATAAGAGGACATCTCAAGGATTCTAAAACATATTTTTTTGGGATTTTATGACCTTTGGAAGTATTTTAATTAATTTAATTTCTAAACAGAACAAAATAGAAACTAAAAAGAAAATACAAGAAAAATAAATAAAACTGGGTGCTAAATAGCAACCCATTAAAGGCAAACACAGATTGGGCCTCCCAGGGGGAGGTGCGAACAGCGCGCCACTTAAGCCCAGAAGCCACTAAAAAATCTGAAAATTAAAAGGAAATTAAATGGAAAAAACTTGGTGTTAATAGCAATGAATATTAGTTAAAAAACACAAATGGGCCAAGGGAGGGGTGCGAATATCATTCCACTTAAGCCTAGAACAAAATAAATAAAACACAAAATCAGAAAAAGAAATAAAACAAAAAAACTGGTCGCACGATGGTTTGGTAGGGTGATCGGACGGTGGAGACTTCGTCTCCTACCTCTCACTCGCCGGAAAATTTTTCGGCCGGCACTCCCCCCACCGCGGGTCACACAACAACAACATAGCTCACTCATTTTAACCATTTTTGATGTTTTTTATATCAAAACTCATCTACTCGTCGCAAGGATCATTAATATACCATTAGAAAGACCTAAAAGCTCATGAATAAAGAAAAACGAAAGGAAAAAGAAAATGAGCAAAAACAAAAATGTTCACAAATGGAAACCAAATGATAATAATAATGATCTATGATGTACAAGGAGTAATAATATGCAAAAATGGCATGAAATAGAAGTTTAAAACATGAGATATTTTGAAAAGTTAGTAACCTCAAAAAAGCTTCAACAATGGTTCAATGTGCAACCAAAGCTTAAAAGAAACTATCCGGAAACGTTCTAAATCACTCAAGGAAGGTGTTTGGATGTTTAAAAGTGGTTGAAACTCAAGGAAAATAAAAAAAAAACGAAATTCACTTTTCTCTTACTTTTTCTCAAGTTTTTCTCCTCTTTCTCTCACCAAAATTCTGTTATGAAGCTTTGGAAATGTTTTGGAGTTTATATATGTTTGATTTAGATCAAAAGAAAGCCCAATGGATGCTCCTTAAGCCCAAAACAATTTTGAAATTTTTCACACTTTTTCCACTTCAAAGGTACACGAATTTGTACTTCTCCAGGCTGTAAAGAGGCATGGTGGACTTGTACAATGTCAATGTTGATCAAAAAGGAGAGAATTGCTCCTTGGTTTGGCTTTGTGGTGTGCTTTTTAGTGTGTTGCTTATTCTTGAAGAAACCTTGAAAATGACATGTCAAAACAATTCAAATCCAAATTCTGAAATTGTCAATGTTCTTAAAACATATTTTTCACTCAAAATATGCACTTATTTTGCACAAAAATGTTTTAAAATGAATTAAATGCAATTTTGATCTTTTAAGGCTTTTTCCATGAATTTCCTCATACCAATTCTTCATTCCAAGTTAATTCCATGAATTATTAAGGTTTGTTTGATCAAATAACACCATTTGGATCAAGTTTCATGTTGGAAAGATTTTCATTTGAAGTGTGCAAAGTGGTGAAATGGACCTATAATGAAAATGACCCGTAATCCTACTTTCCCAAAATACCCCTGCCTTGCAAGCCTCATAACTTGAGTTCTACAAATCATATGAAAGACTTATAGTACTTTTTGGAAAGCTAAGACCATTACCTACAACTTTCATGTTGGCCAAAAGTTGAGGAGAAACATCCTTCTAGGTCAAAAATGGCTTGGAAGTCGGTTGACGTTTGTTGACCAAAATCACATCCCTCTGATGACTTATAACTTGTCTGGATCATAACTGGAGTTCTATAGGTCCAACCAAGGACTTCTAGTACTCAAATTAAAGCTAAGAACATGATATACAAGTTCCATGTTGGCCAAAGGTTGAGATGAGACTTGTTTCTTGAGATAGGTGGTCTTGAAGTTAGGCACTGAATAGGGGATTTTACCCTGAGAACCCTAATTCAGTCACTTCTCATACTCTTGATTCTCGATAAATTGATCTTGAAATGACATCCCATGTACCTTAACACAACATTACTTTACCATAAAGACTTGGAATTGAGTCTTGATCTCCTTCAATTTCACAGTTGACTCAGGGTTGACTGGATGAAAACCCTAATTGCACAATCTTCAGCTGTAGCTCTTCACACTTGTCATAAACACTTGAATGAACTCCACAATGACTCTCAAGGCCTCTAATGAGCTTCAATGATAACCTCTCTCCATAACCATGGACTTGTGGTCCCCATATGACCCTCAAATGGTCTCCTAAACAGGAGATGAACCACATACACTTATTTGTTCTCAAAGGGCTTTGTCCCTCTTCTGATGATGATAACCACTTGATAATTTGAATAAGACCTCTTGATTAGGCTTAGAACCCTTGTAAAACTTCTCTTGTCAAACACACATCTTTTGGTCCCCTGTAAATGCAAAATGTTATGCAATGCAATATGCTAGAACCATAAACCAAGTAAAGAAAAGGTTGGGCAAATTTTGGGGTACAACACACGCGTGTCAATGAAATCACAATTAAACAATCACGAACAGCGACATATATCCAAAACATTTCACTCCTACTGCATCACACTGATCCACGATGATTCGAAGCGAAACGGTACCGAAACAAGCAAGAAAAACAACAAAACAGACCTGTTGGAGCAGTGTTAATCGATTAACCATTGAAAAACAGTTAAAAAAGTGAAAGTTTGAATGTGTTAATCGATTAACAGATTACGTTAATCGATTGACACTGTGTGAACTGCAGAACAATTGAAAGTTTGATCTGGTTAATCGATTAACATCAAACGTTAATCGATTAACACTGCTTCAACAGCAGAAAACAGCAACAGAAAAGCACTTTCAGCAAATAAGCACTTATTTGATCCACCGGATGATCGCATGATCACTTAATCACGAAATTAAACCAGCAAATCATGATTTAAACAACATGTAAACAGATTAACACAACCAAATCATGAATCAATCAGATCAAATTAACCAAAAGCTAATCAAAGATGAAAATCCACATGATTAAGCAAATAAGTTAAAACAGATTCGGATCCAACCTTTGAAGCGGAGATTTGCTTCAGTTAGTGTTGATTCAACTGTAATTGAACAGATCCAATGCTAGAAGTCTGGAATTCTTCAAGATCCACACCAATTCTTGTAGTAGCAATGAAGATCCTTCAAGATCAATCTAAAATAAGCCAAATAATCACTTCCGAAATCACTTCCAGACTCAGATCCAATTTTGCACAAAAATTAGATGGAGAAATTGATCCAATGAAGATGATGGATGGAGGTTTGAGCTCAAGAATTCATTGATTCCATGGAAGAGTCAAATAATTCAATGGAAAAGAGCTTTGGTGAAGGTTTGGAAAGATGAACAAGTTGAGATAAACTTGAGAGAGAATGAGTGAATTCTGAAATTGAAATGAAATTATGAGGCTTAGATGTGTGTGGTTTGGAGTAATGTAAATAAATACCCCTTAGGTTTGGATCCAAATGAAAGGTTTCAAAGATGGTTTGGAAAATTTGGTTTGGAATGAGGAATGGGAGTTTGGAGGGAAAATGAAATTAATCAAATTCTGAAATGATTCTAGATCCTTCCCAAGTGTAAAATTGAACTTCCAAGTGACCAAAATTGGACCCCAAAGTCACCCCCTTTGAAAATTCACGTGTAAAGGTAAAACCTGCACTAGTTAATCGATTAACAATTTAGGTTAATCGATTAACACTGTTAAAAATTCAAATCTGGGTTGATTTTGACTTGGTTAATCGATTAACACATTTGGTTAATCGATTAACACTTCAAAAATTTGAATTTGGCGCCTTTTGGAGGGAAATCTACACATTTGCCCGTTTTCAGCCGTTCTGAGCTCTGTTCCACTTCTGAAACTTGCTCTTGAATATCATAACCATGAGAATTCTTGTGATAGCCTGAATGCTGTTTTCTAAGCTGAAAATACCCTGCAAAGTAAAATAAAATCGGTCGTCCGACCATTGGGCAAAATAAATGCCATGGAATCTGATGCTTGCTATTTCGTCTCTCACACTGAAATAACTCTGAGCCACAGGAAAACCTTGATCCCCTGTCTCAAGAACGAATGTTATGCAAATGCGGAAGTGCGAAAATGCAAAGAAGCAAAAGCCAGATGCTGCCAAAATGAAAAGGCAAATTTTGGGGTGCTACACCTATATGTAAACTTTCTAAGATACCAGGCAAAATCTACACGCATGAAATGTTAACCCTGAAACTGCTAATGCAACATACATGTTTGTCTTGAAGTTTTTTTTGTTGAAAAATATATCACAATAACTCGTGACTAAAACCACTAGTTAGGATATGAATTAATTTTTATAAGGCCAATACCAAATTTGAGCATAGCTCGGAGGAGTCAGGAAACGTTATCTCATCGAGTATGCTTTCAAAGTAAACCCTGCTTCAATTAGGTCTTTTAAAGGTTGTATTGTGGCTTGGTTCACGGTTTAAAAAATAAAGGATATAGGCTCAAAGTTTATTTGTACCCACCCATTCTTCGTGATGTTCTTCAATCCTACATTCAATTAACTTGATTCGAGCACTCATCTCTCAAGAGGATTTTGATATGGTCGAGAATTCATCGAGGCTTTGGACATTGCAGTCCCTCACCTATTTTCTTTTGGTGTTTGATCACATGACATTATTCTTTACCGAGGATATTTCTTTGTAATCCTTTGTTTTTTTTTTGCTTTTCGCATTTTTCATTCCCTAACTTTTGCCTGGATGGAGTCTTTTGATTTTGACTCTGGAGCCCAGCGGGATGCCTCAATTTTTCCTAAGTCTCCTTCATAGGTTTTGACTTAGCGGACTCTTTCTTTTTTTCTTTTATTTTTTTATTTTTGAACAAGTCGTGTGACTCTAAGCCATTTTGACCTTTTTGAATAGATTGTGACAACCTCACCCTTTAGATAGTTGAGGGATAATGATTGTGGATTACTTCTAGCCTCCTAATGTGTGAGGAATATATTAAATGGCTTCTCGAATGCTCACTTCTCTTTTTTAAAGTCTGAGCGCTCGATCAGTTTAACTGAAAAACTACTCTGCCCCAGGTTAAAATTGAGGGTTTTTTTTGGAAAAGAAAACTTCTACTTCAAGGCTCAAAGGGGCTAAAGAGGGAATATCTTTCTTATATCTCCAGTGTTTGAGGATTTGAAACAATGCCTTACATCATCAGCAGGATTTCATTCAAAAGCATACGAAAAGAGACCTTGCGTTTTTGATTCGTCATCCTCCTCCCAATTCTCTGTCAAAGCAAGAGATTGGGTAAAGTTGGCATTATAGGACATGAAAAAGCATTTTATGAGTGAATACAAATGGATTTCTTCAAGACAAACGTATTTATCGCATTAACATTCAAAATAAACAAATTTTACATTCCAATTATGCTTTTAATCAAAGGAATACAAATACACATAAGCAAACAACATGAACTGTATGATGGGCCATGCTAAAGGATTTTATTAAGTCTTGGCATTGTTCAATACAATAATGTTCTATTCAAGACCGGGATTTCTCTTTTGAAGGTCAACAATTTATCGTCGATCATCTTTTGAACTTTTTCTCGAAATACCTTACATTCTTCTATCAAATGCCCCATTACTCCATCATGAATTTCACAACTGGTGTTCGAGTCGATCATCTCAATATGAATGTTTTGAGGATTTAGCATACATCGTGGAAACTGGGGATCTCTTTCATCAACTTGAACACACTGGTTATCTTGCACATGTTGCGATTGTATAGGAACATCCACTTGTTGAACATTGTCGTCAGAGGGAAAATCAAATACCGGATTAGTCATCACCCTGAAACCGGTCATGGGATCCATATCCTTTGTTTACTATCCTTCAGTGATTGCTTCAATTTTGGTCAGATGGTCAAGATGTCAGCTGACAGAGAAAGGCAGTGAGCTGGATGAGCCACAACAAAGAAGAGATACATGCACATGCAAATGCTAAATGAAGGATGCTAATGAAAAATGTAGGATGCATAAATGAAAGGTTTCATGGGACTAAAGTATTTATGGACGTCACAGAGCACCAAAGAAACTTATTTATTATTTTTTGATAATGGATTACAAGATAAATATCCTTAGAAGAGTCCTAACATAATAGCTAAATAAAAGCTAATAAAGTCATAAGGAAGTCTTGTATTGCTTCTTGATCTGCTCTTCTATTTGGACTTTCTTGAATATAAGTTTATCCATGATCAGCTTCTAAGGAATATTCTGATAGAGGAAAATAAATCTTCCATCTCTTTTCTTGTCGGAAAGTAAGGAAGGGATCCCTTGTTCACTTGGATCTTCAATGATAATGAAAGTCCCTTGTACCTGTCTTTGAGTTTTCTTGATTCTTCAATGTGAGCTCCCAATTTCCTTAGGTCGTCCAAGTTAGGACCCTTAAAAGAATATATTAAAATGTTTTTTTTTGTAATCCATATTGGTCCGGTAATGTTTACAAATAAACTCAGAATTCCATGAACCCGATACAATATGATGCTTTATGGATGCACAAACACAGGCAAACACACAGAGATACACAAAGATAAACAAACAAAAAACTCTAGGTTTGCAACGAGCATGGAGCAAAGGGTATACCCATCCCTAAAGGGTGTGGACTAAAGGTTTATTGTACCTGTAGAACAAGGTTCTAAAAAGTTCCCAAAATTATTAGTCCATCTTTCGGATATTATCAATTTCCCGACTACTCAGTGGTTAATAATATTCTCAAGAGAACCTCTTTTGAGTGTAGCATCATGTAGCAACTATTTTGGGAATATTCCCTCATAATCATCGCACTACGTCCTAATAAAGGCCAAAGTGGGGTTAAAGGTAACTACAGTTCCCAGTATCACAGACTCCAATCGAAAATAGTGAATGTTTTCACGATTACTCGTTCAACAATACTGTTTTTGAAAGGGCGTCAACTGAGCGGTGATTCTCAAGTCAGCTCGATTGAGAATCCACTCCCTATAAGCCTCGTCGAATATATCACCTTCCTGTGATAAGTTCACTCAAGTCTGGGTGTAAGACTTATCTCACCATACAAAGGTACCAACCCAAAAACATAAATAAGCATATACAAATAAGCAGATATATATAAAACAATAAACAAGCAAAATAAAACAAGTTAGGGAAACCCACAAGGATCATCCCCAGTGAAGTCGCCATTTCTGTCGCGGTGAGAATTGGATATCAAATTATTATTTAGTTTGAATTTTAATTCATTGGTTCACCACCAGTCTTTAATTTGTCCAAAGGAAAGGTTAAAGAAAGGAAAAACCTAGTTTGCATCGTAAACACAATGCGGGGAGAGATCTAGGGTTTAGGGGTTGGTTAAGCTTAGGGAAGTTATTAGCATCCTAAACTTCTGTAGTACTCTACAGAAACCTCTTGTTTTAATGTGCTAATTTCTATAGTTATCTGCTTAAGGTAATGCTAAGGGTTAAAGGGTAAAGAGAAAGACCTAAGGGGTTAGTCCTAAGTATACTCTCCAAGACTTGCATCTTGTGCCTACGTATCCGAGGTAGGGGATGAAATCAGAGTAATCGTAGTTCCCCTCCCAGAGGGAGATGAGCAACTTCTTTACTGTGGTCAAGGTTCCAAAGGGAGGTAAGCATTCATATGGAAGTGCTTACGTGGAGTGCGGCGATTCCTAATCTACGTTGAAGTTGAATTGAAAAGGATGAAGGTGTGTCCACGACGGGATGCCTAAGCATGCGTACGGAGACTCAAATCCTAAGGCAAGGATAAAGGGGGAATGTCCACGGAGGGACGCCTAAAATATGAGTACGGAGACTCGAATCCTATGGCTAGGAGGGGTGAGGGTAAAAGCGATGATAAATGGTAAGCAGAGCAAAGATAAATGATGATAGTAATGAGATATTGAAATGGATAATGCATATAATAAATAGTTAGAGATTGAATTTGAAATTAGATGGAAGCCGAGAAGTGGTGAATTATGACTTAATTGAGAAAATTAGAAGTTAATTGTTTTTATTTGTCTTTGTGAATTTTATGATAATTAGAATAAAATGTTAGAATTTTTGGATAAAAATTAAGTTGAATGGAAAAATTGGAATCAATGGGTTTTCAGGTTTTTGTGAGGAAGTTAAATAAACTAAATTTAAGTTAGAGGTTAATTTTAGGCTAGGAAGAGAGAATTTTATTTATTTTTTTTATAAAAAAAAACTCTAAGTTATTTATAAAATGTTTTTTTGATTTTTTTTATTTTAGTTAAATTATATTTTTTCCAGATTTTATTTTAGTTAGTGTTAGTGTTAGTTAGGTTAGTATTAGTAATATTATTAGTAATTAATTACATAGCAAAACAAAACTAAACAATAAAATAAAATAAAAGAACATGGGTGGGCTGGAACATCACTCCCAGACCCGACCCGGGTTATATAAGAGTGAGTTGGGAGAAATTAGGGTTTGACCCCTAATTCCCAATGCTGCCCGCGACGCCTCCTCCTTGTAGGGTTTCTCTCTGAAATTTCTTTCTACTTTCTCCTCTCTCTCACGCCGTGATATTTCTGCCTCTCTTCGCCATTCACAATTTCTCTTCCTCTCTTTTCCGACCATGATATTGCTTCTTCTTCTTTTGTTACAGACCTTCTTCTTCCCTAAAAAAACATGAACAAACCAAACAATATGGTGTTAGTAATGGTGGCTTACGGTTCAATGGTTTTTTTTTGGCGATGATGAATGATTTCTGAGCCGGGTTATGGTTCAATGATTTTTCGTTTGAGGCCATTTGGTTTCACGATTTGGATTTGTTGATGTGTTTGGCTGATGGTTTTGATGGATTTTGGGCAATGATGGAAACTGAGCCCTTTTTTGGTGACGATTTACGAATGGCGGTTTTTGGAGAGTTTTTGGTTGACGGTTTCTAGGTTCTTACGAGCGATGATGATTATTATCTGACCTCTTTGGGTGTTTTCTTTCGGATCTATGGACGATTTATGAAGTTGGTTTTCATGGTTCTATAGATGGCTAACAGGTGATTTTTATGATTTTTTTTCCGGTCCGTGATGTTTTACGTTTGAAATCTGTTGTTGGGTTTGGTGGATTTTTCGTGAATCTCCCCCCTCTGACAGGTTTCGTGAACTTGTGATTTTTTGAGGTTTTGAGCTATGATGAGATTCTTCTCTGAGCTTTGAGTTTTCGTGATGGCTTTCGGATCCGTTTTGAGCGTTGTGAGGAACTCAATGATGACTTTTTTCGTCCCCTTTGATGTTCTTCTTCTCCTTCTTTTATAGCTCAGATTTTTAAAATGATTTAAAGGGGCTTTTAAAACCTTTCCTTTTTAGTTTTGATTTGTCTGAGAAATGTTTTGGAAGTTTTATTGATTTGTTTTGGAAAATTTAATAGCTTTGTGATATCTTCCCGTTTTCGGATTTGGCCTTGATGGTGATATTATCTTCCATTTCCGGATTTGGATTCTTTAATGGTGAAGGCTTCCATTTTGGACTGTTGACTTATGGTGGGAAAAAACGACGACTGTGTTATCTGTTGTCATTTTCGGATTTTTGATGATGATTGTGATATTCCATTTTTGTGACTTTGGCTTATTGATGACAGTTGTTTGCTGCGTTTGAACAGAAAAATCATTTTTTATTTTTTAGTCTTCTTCTTCCATCTAAACAGTTTAGATGCTGCCTTGGTTTGCTGTGAAATGTTGTGGGGAAAAGGTTTTGACATTTGGTGATGATGATGATGTCTGAACCATTTTTGTTGGCTTGTTCGAAATTGTTTTTCGATATTCATGATGCTTTCTTTTGGAGCTGTCCGAAAATTGTTATTCGAAATTCTATTGGAAGTTGGCGGCGGATTCGTTTCCCTTCCAGCAGTTCGAATTCGGGGAACCCAATGATGACTTCCAAGTTGAAGTTGAGGGTTTCAAAATTATTTCATCTCATTCCTTGTTTAATTTCTGATGCTGTTTGTTGGTATTTGCAGGTGAAACCTCAAGTGAAGGCTTAATATTTATCATAGAATTTGAAGTTCAAAACGGGTCCTTGATATTGTTTTGGCTTTGAGCAACTCTGAAGAGAAATTTTAGTAACCGAATTATATACTTAGAATGTACATGGATTTAGGAATTGTAAGGATCAGATATTCTTGAATTAAAAATCCAACTTTGGAACAAGATTGCGTAATTTTGATTTTTGAAGTATCCTTTGTAATGATTTACGGGACAATTTCCTTTATGGAGAGAAATTCGTGTCAACTTGTATTTACATTAAGAACAAACAATTTCTTTTGGAGAACAACCCTTTGAATTGGTATATTTGAATTAATTTGAGTTTATCATCCGAAGTCTTTATGAGTCCATCTTTATAGATCTTGCAAACGTGAAGATAATGTGTTGGAGCTTTGTAAACCATGATTAAATTCTCAAACTTGAACCTTAAAGCACGGACTTAATAATCTCTTTTTTGAACGCCTTGACGGATCTTAACCTCCTTTGATTTTAGAATTAGATCTCATTTAAAATAAAAACATGACCCTCAAATTGAAACTTGTGATGACATTAATGAGGGGTCTACAAGTCTTGGACCTCACAACATCAACAAATAAAATCCCAGTTCTTTCTCTTAAAATCCAGAGATTATAATGATTTAAACTCCCTGGATAAGAATGATACCAAACTCGATTCATAAATTAATCGCCAATCCAACACATAAGAAATCATCCAGGATGATGAAATCTTGATCCATACCACGAAGGCAAATTCTTCGATATTTATTCTTTGGAAGCAAAGTAACACAAATTTGTTAACACCATACATCACGCCCTTTAAGTCAAAATCCTGCCTCGGCTCCGAACTTAAAACTTCTTTAGGAACATTTTTTGCAGCAAACCTATCTTCACAAAACAAAACGAATAAACTGGTTAAACAATTATCTAAAACAGGGATGATAAAAAATGATATGCGAAGAATGCACAATGAGGTGGGATCTTAAAGTAAAAAATTAGGATGTGACAACCCTGACTGAATTTAATCCAAAAACCACACTTGAAACTCTTCCAACAACCTTTGATAAAATAGGCACAACTACCACTGAACAATCATCTGAATGAGACAACCCCTGAATCTTCGATCAAGAGAATCCTGAATCACTTTGAATCTGTCTGAATAAATCTTCGGGAAAATAAATCCACAGATGAACAAAACTGAACCTATGACTATAATGAACCTGACTTTTTTTATTAAACTTCTCATGAACCATTGTCTGATAACTTTTGAAGAATGTAAGCCTGATACTTGATGATTTTATGTGAAATTACAATAATAAGAATTCAACCTTCTGTCAAACTTGAATGGAAATATCTCAAGGCAAATAGGAAGACCTGACTCAGAGAAACTCCTAATCCCAAGTCTTAGAAGACCAATGCAAAGTATGTTGTGAACATAACCTAATAGTGATGCAAATGAACGTGAAGCAAGAGACAATCAAGGTTAGAAAAAGGGAAGAAAATTTTTGGGGTGTTACAGTAAGTTGATGTCGCGTTTTATTGGTCCTTATAAAATTTTGCAGAGGATAGGAGAGATAGTCTATCGGGCTGCTTTTCCACTGTCGCTTGCTAACCTCCATGATGTGTTCCATGTATTTCAGTTGAGGAAATGCATTGCGGATCCGTCTAATGTAGTCCAAGTAGATGATGTGCATGTGAGAGATAACCTGACTGTGGAGACATCACCTATGCGGATAGAGGATCGGAAGTTGAAGCAACTTCGAGATAACACCCCAATTTTAGTATTTATTTATTTATATTATATTAATTAATTAATTGAGTAATTTTGTACATAATTGATTTATTTGAGCTAATTGAATAAATTGAATTATTAGATTTAATTAATTTATTTTATTTGGTGGAATAATATGTGAAAATGGTAGAAATAAGTAATTGGGCATAGATTGAGAGTGTGAATAATAAGTGGGACAGTGAGTTAAGTAAGCCAATTAGAATAACGAGAAATTGGGATTTGATAAAATAAGAGAAAGAAAGATTAGGGTTAGAAATATAGAAAATAGGAAAAGAGGCAAAGAGATAAGTGGAGAAGAGGAGGAGAAACCCCTAAGAACAAGAGCTCTAGAATCCAAATAATCAAGGTAAGGGTGAGTCTTTACATGGTTATGATATTGTATGATAGTGTATAATGGGTAGTATCATATTTAGGATCAAAATCCCTAATTTACATGATTTTGAAATTGATGATTACATGATGTATGATGGTAGGATCCTTAAATATGTGTTGTAGGTTGTTATAGTTGTCATATAATGGTAGTATTTTGAATTTTGCAACTGAAACTTTTTACGGAATCAAATTCGGAGGTCTGGAAGGTCTACAAACTTCAAAAATCTCACTTTTCTGGGTTGATGTCCTGGAGAGTTCGCATAGCGAACTATAGTTCACATAGCCAAAGTCACGACGCGAGCAGTAACGAACCTGTAGCAAGTGATGGCAAAATGGACGTAACTTTTGATCCATAAGTTCGTTTTGGTCCCCGTTCAAAGTTTTGGAAAGCTAATGATTAGATCTTTAACATAGTATAGATGATAGAATTGGTTGCCCAATATTTTTATATCTAATATGTTTGGGAAGTCAATTGTGTATATGTTATATTAATAAATTGTTGCACTGTTTGCTGCTAGTTGTGAAATTATTATGGATAATTTACCAAATACTTGTGTGTGTGCTTGTATAAGTATACTTTGGGTGTGTTAACATGAAATGTATGATAGTTATTGCTTGTTGTAATAATAATACAATTATGAATGTATTGTAAAATGTGTTGTATACCATTTGAAAGTGAATTGTGTGTGGATGATTCATAAAAATATGCAAGTATGTGTAATTGTATGGTAATTCAAGTGGGATGAAATATTGAAGATATACATGGATGTTAAGATTGAGGGACGATCTAAATTGCATATGGTTGTTGAACTTGCACATGCATCATTTGTTGTCAAGAGGCAATGCTTATTAGTTCCGTGGGAACTAGTGACTTGTCCTAAACCTAGAGCGGGGTTTGAAAGCTTAGGGAATGAGATTTTTATGTGTTATTGGTCTAGGGAACGGACCCGGTTTAATGTAAAAACCGAAAAATAATAACAAGTGATTGGTACCACAAGCATGAGTTGCATTAGAGTCTTGCATTGAGTCACATCATGTATATGTTTGCAATTTGAGATTATGCGAAACATGTGAAATTGATGAATTGACAAGTTATAGAATTGTGAGTATGTACTTGTGAATAGTATGGTCACTTAAGTGATAATATATTGATGAAGCTTTTGGAATGTAAGAATAATTATGTTATGTTTGTATGCCATAAATTATATATTATCTTATGATTTTGATAATTATGTGAATTCTCACCCTTCTATTGGAATGATGTTTTGTACGACATCACTCATGTAATGAGGAGTATAGTTGCTTCTAGCGCGAGGTAGGCGTTGAAGTAGCTTGTTTTAGTTTCTCTATTTATTTTGAGTTGAGTCGTGCTCTGATCATGTAATACTGGGAACGTTTCAATTCATGTTTCGAGAGATACTTTATGTACTCTACTTTATTTTATTATTGTTATTTGAATTATGTGGAGTATCAACTTTTATGCCTAAGTGATGATTATGAATGAGTTGATCATGGGGCTTTCATTATGTTAATTGATGATTGAAGTAATTTCGCTGCTACATGTTATGTGAAAGTATATGAAAAGCATGAATTTATTTTAAGTGTTATTAAGCATGACAAGTATATGTGTGATGTTTTGAATTATATGTAACACTCTTATTTTAGAGGCATGATAATTTACTCTAATCATTTATATATATTTTGCGGGGATTAGAAGGGTGTTACATAAGTGGTATCAGAACCTGGTTGGTCCATCCAGCCAGGTTGTCTAATGTTGTTTGTTCCCTAGTACGCGACATGTGTGTGAAAACACTGCTGGTACACGTTTTATTTTCTAACCTTTGTCTGCAGGAATGGGATTGAAACAAGTGGGGGAGAAGCTTGTGCTTCTCCAAGATGCTTCAAGTGTGGAGTGGTGGCTCTGCGTGTGTCATACCTTAAATTTGCCCATACTTTTTTTAATCAAAGGCATTGGTACAAACCATCAGAGGGTTGTCAAGAAATTTTGAGGTTTCATCATTGGTAGAGGCATGAGGTAGAAGTTTGTTAAGTACCTCAGAGGTCATGGTGGAGTTGGAATGATCATCCAGTTCATCTATACAACGCCCAGGCAAAAAGGGTGAAATTAGGGTTTCAATTTTAATCAGGATAAAATTTTTTTTAAGGGAAAAACTTGTTTCCATGGCCTTCCATGTGTCCTAATGTGTGTGAGGATGGGAGATTGACCATCAATTTTATTCAGAAGAGCTTCAATTGATCAGTCAATTGAAAATCAGGAGATTTGGGGAAAAAGTCAATTGTAGTTTGACTTTTGATTTAAATGGTGCTCCAATGGTGGGATCATGGTCCATGAAGCTCATATGGCTTAGTTAAGTCCACTCAAGAAGTTTCAAGGCCTCAAAAGACCCAGAACATCAACAACCGACTCGATAGTCATCGATCGATCGTTTCATTGACCAAAAAGTCAACTCTTCAACCATAAGGAATTTGACCTCAAAGTGTGAACAAAAAATGTCCCTAATGCCATATTACACCTATCCATGAAGTTTCATGACCATTGGATCAAAGATGGAGGAGTAATCGAAAAATCGGGAAATTAGGGTTTTGAAAGGGGCAAGACCATAACTCCCTAACCACACATCCAATTGAGTTAGTTCAAAGCTCACTGGAAAGCTCTTGACAAGTCCTGCAAAAGTCCCACAGTGTTCCATGAGCATAAAATGCATAGATTTGGAGTTATTGCCAAAGTCATTACAAGAGGGAAAAATAACTTAGAAAAATTCTAAGTTATTGGCCTTTTTAGGCATGTTTTTTAGCAACTTTGAGTGAATTTTTGACCTAGTTTCATTTGGAATCTGAAGATCATGAAAACATGAAAGTTGTAGATCTTCATGAGGGATTTCTAAAATTTACTAGAAATCCTCCATATCCCTTATGAGTTGAGAGTTATGAATTCAACAAGATGATGTTTCAACACTTGAGTCCAACATTTTCACTTGTTCACAAACTCACTTTTTGATCACTCGAACCATTCTCAACCATTGGATCATGTTTCTATCTGGTAATTAGAGATTATGATGAGTTGATATACAGAAAATTGAGGGATTTGATGGATTTGGTAAGTTGGAGGCAAGTTGGCATTATTTTAATCAAACAAATGAAGAAAGAGAAACTTTATGGAAGAAATCTTGCAGCTGCAGTTCTCCTACTCCCTAGCCACACTTCGGTCACTTATATGTCATCCTCACCACTTAACTTATGCCTCATCTTGGGCCAAGAACTTGGATTGGCAGCTGTCTACAATCTTGAACAAAATTGCATTTTACAAAACTCCCTCCAAAATGCGAAAAGACAAGTCTGCCCCAAACCATTTCTTGCCTATAAATAGAGGTTTACTCTATGTTGAAAGGGACACCAGAGCACTCTAAAACCCAAGAGAATAAAATTGCTCTCATCTTTCATTTTCTTTGCTTGTAAGTGAAGAAAACCATTCCAAAACCTTCAAAAATCTGCCTTGAGCAAAACACCTTCCAAAACTATTTTCACCCACTCAAAATCACCACAAACCATCTACACAATCCAAAAATGATGTGTGGGAGGTGTTCAAACTCTTAAACCAGTCAAAACCGTCATTTTCCCAAAAGTCAACTTTCAACCAAGCAAAGTTTGACTTCACATACAAAATCTGCCAAAACACTAACCAGGCCTGTTTTGATCATTGTTAACCTCCAAACACCTTAGGTTTATGATTTACCAACTGTCCATAACCTAAAATACCATCATCATCACTTACTTTGAGTTCTGTCCTAAGGGTTCACTTGTTTACTTCAAGTGCAAGAAAAGCTGTCATCTTCATCAAGGCATTAGATTGGATCTTATTTGGAGGCTTCAAGGTTTTCCATACTGCACAAACTTGCTTGGAGGTCTACAAGAGGTTGGTAGTCACTATCCTCATCTTAAATTATCATGATATTGTTTGATGTGCATTAGTTTGGTTTGAGTTTAAAGGCAATGGGCAGTCATGTTTGAATCTGCCAGACTTTGTTTATTTTGCTCATCAATGTATATCACTTTCATAATCATCATACCATGTTGTATTGCTATGTGCTAAACCTTGAGATCCTCTTAAATGTCATGTATGAGCATATGAAGGTTAGTTGCAACTGTCATGCCTTGATGTTGTTTTGATTTTGTTCGGTTTGTGAATGATGATGATGTTTCTGTTGCAGCAGCTTTCTTTAAGTCTTGATCTTGTTTGTTGTCCTTTTGAAGTATAGGTCCTTATATGTTTGATTGACTTGGTATTGATTGAAACTATATCATGTTTTGCTTTGCTACCATTCTGTTTTGGCCATTTTGTCAGCTCATGTGCATTTTTTAACTCATAGGTCATTTTCCATTCTAGCTTATTTTTGGATCTTCTATGTGTTCAAACTTGGTCTATAGCATGTTTTGAGTATTTCTGTAAACTGAACAGCTCTGTTGGACTTGGTAAAGGTCATTGGAATGACTCATGTGAATGTTGATATTTTGTTGTCACATGTTTGTGACTACCATGAGATATTTTGCATTATAGTTTGTTGCTTACCGTTGTTATGATGAGTGAACACCTGTGATAACTTGAACTATGGCTTGGTGATTGGTTTATGTTTGTCAACATGAGATTATGGTATCATTGAACTTTGTTGAATAGTTGACATTGTCATAAAGGGCTGTCATTTTTAGGCATTGTGGTAGAACTGTTTTGACATGATCATACCTTATTTGCATTGAAGTTGTTGTCTATTGTTGTATGTTGGTTAACATGAAAATATGATATTCTTTGAATCTGGTTGTTATTGGATAATTGGCATTGTCATTATTGCATCATTTGCTGTCATCAAATAGGCATGGTAATATGGTTGTTTTCAATCTTAGCATGTGCATATT
Organism: Lathyrus sativus; assembly: GCA_963859935.3. NCBI lineage: Eukaryota > Viridiplantae > Streptophyta > Magnoliopsida > Fabales > Fabaceae > Lathyrus > Lathyrus sativus. The sequence goes on from OZ012739.1 coordinate 667,795,593, forward strand.
TGGTCTGTATCTGTCCATTGTAATAAGCCTATATGTTTTGTTTTGATGCATTGTAAGCCATTGTGTGAATCTGTCTTGAATTGCTGGTTAGCCTCATTGATCAATATTTTGAGTACTTGCATCAATATGTCATGGTTATTCTGTTGTGAACCAAACTGTCATGGTACTATTGTTAAGTTAAGCCTTTGTCATGAGTTTGCAAATTGCCATGTGCATTGAGGCATTAGGGTTAATTATTGATTGGTGCTAGCATTATCATGTTAGGTTTCATTTTGCTGTCATGAACCATTGTTATGTAATTGCTGCTACCACCTCTTTGATTCCAACGACTGCATTGTGCTTACATATTGTTATGTGCATTAGTAGTATTAGGGATAGCTGTTGATTATTGGCATGGTCATATTAAAATCATGTTGCTGCTATAATTGTATAACTCAAGCCAAATTGCCTTTAAACTTACAAATTGTTATGTGCATTGTGCCATTAGGTTTAATTGTTATTTACTAGCATTGTCATGTTAGGATTTCTTTTTGCTGCTAGAACTAGTTTTTTGTGCTAAACTTGGTTCATGTTCATTATAATAGAGTTGTGACTCTCATCTTTAAGGCATGTTTTTGAATTGATATCTTGGTTTGGCATTGTAAAGAGATCTGGCTGCTGCTTATGTTGGTATTCTGTTTGACCTGTGCAAGATCACTTAATCATGTCTGATAGAATTTTTGTTGAGATTAATTTGTCATGGCATGAATTGTATGTATCATCAGGCTTGCATTGTTTAATTATGGTTATGACCAAAAGAACTTGCTGCCAGCTTCTATTTCTGTTTTCACCTCATGTGCTATCAATCACCATGTTAAGCCTTCTTGCAATTTGTGTTTGAATTCACGTGTTTGATATGCATGTAAATCACTTCATGCGTATTAAGTTGAGGAATGCATGCTGCATCATAAACTATCCTTGTTTTCCCAAAACAGCATTTCAACACTTTTGTTCAATTCTTGCAACTTGCATGCCAGTTTTTGTTTGGAGTTGTTTCTGACTGATCCTTGCATCTAGAATCATTGATTTATGTATTTGAAAGTTGTGCATACCTTCATTTGACCATATTCATTTCTGTTTTGAGTTTAAGCTGTTCAAGTAGTGTCTACTCACCTTGAGATATTGACTGTCCTTGAGGCAATGTTTTGAATTAGCATTTACATTATCATGCCAAGTTTTTGTCGTTGTTTCTGTTTTAAAAGGAAAGAGGGTTGTTTGATCTATTTTGTTAAAGGTGTTTGTTTGCTTTTTGCAAGAGTGTGGTTGTTGGCATATTCAAGTCAGGTTGTTGTTGTCTTTGTCTGATGCCTAAAAATTGAGTTCACTAGTATGCATTGTCATATTTTGTTTTGTGATTGAGTTTGGTTTGTACATTATCATGTTAAAGTTGTTAAATATGTTGTCAAAAATATGTGAAACCTACGCCATGTATGACTTGTTGTTGGAATTTGTATTGAACTGTCCTTTCATGTTTGAGAGGCTTAGAGGGTTTTGGGACTGCCATAAGGGTTTAAGGCTGTTATGTGCTGGCTAATATTTGGAGGCAAGCCTTAGACAGTCTAGGAGAGGTTAGTGGTTAGTACTTGGTAGGTGATCTATTTGTTGCTGTCACAAGGGCAAGGCCTTGGATGGTTGTTGGTTGTTGTGTGTTGCAGCATCAGATTCTGCTGTTTGGTTTCTGTTTTGAATTGGTTAAGCTTTGATACCTCCCAGTTCCATCCTAAGGCTATTACATTTTTATGTGTTTTGAAGTTCTTAACCTATTGCAGTTTGGATTGACAATTGAGTCGTTGTCATAGCACATTTGCTTTAACATTGTGTATGCACAAAAACTAGTTTGGAAAACTTCACCCTTTACAACTCACCATACCATTTTTTTGCTCTGTTGTTTTCTGAACAAAACTGTCTATTGAGACACATTCCATATCAAATTTAGAACCTGCTCAAACCACCTCCTACCATTAATTACATCAGTTTGTAAAACTTTGATCTTCAAGTGCATCTCCAAACTCATGGTTGCAACTCATAGGACCATCCTGCTATAATAACAATTTGGATTACTTTGTTGGTTCAAATTGGATCTATGATGTACTTGAATCATGTGTAGACCCTCACTTGTTTTTAAACTCATCAGTTTTGGTCATCATTATCCAAAACGCATTTCAAGCTCCATTATGCGTGAGCCATCGAATTTTATTTTGTGGGCATCCTTTGAGAATTTGATTTGCACCATTGTAATCCTCAGGAAAAATCAAGCAAGTTATGCTTTTGTTTCTTTAAAATTGATTAAGATTTGAATGGGTTGCAATCAAAACGTATTTTGGATTTTCACTTGATTTGCCTTGCCCAGCCAGATGCGTGTATTGGCTTATGTATTAATGGGGTGGCGTTATACAATGGATGTATCGTCACCCTAGTGGTTAGTAACTTGCCTTGCCATGCCTTTGTCTTGAGTTCGACCCCCAGCGGGGGCGTTTTTATTGTTTTTCATGAAATACCCTTGGTCGAGCCTATTTCTTTTTAATACCATGTTTTTTTCATTTATTTTATTTTAGTTCTTTTCTTTTTTCTATTCATATTATTTAAAAGATAACTTTAAAAAAATCATAAAATACCAAATCTTTTCTTATTTTCATGAGCCATTTTTATTTTTCCATTACTTCTTTATTTCTCATTTTATTTCACTTTTGCTATTGGGCTTTTTAGCCCGTTTTAAAGCTATTTAATAAAGGAATCATTTATCTTTGTATTGAATTAAAAAGAGAGGATTAAGTGTAGACTTCTTCCTCTTCGAGTGTTGGGATGCTCACTATGGTGTGGGTGGTCTCGATACTCGTCGTTCAATACAAAGACACTTCCTTTTCCTCCTAAAAACCTCGGTCCCGTACCAAGTGCATTTCTAAAGCATTTTCATATAAGAATCAATTTCTCTTTGTATTGAACTAAAGAGAAAGGATTGAGTGTAGACTTCTTCCTCTCTGAGTATCAAGATATTCACTGTAGTGTGGGTGGTCTCGATACTCGTCTTTCAATACGAAGACGCGACTTTATTCACCACCTCTCACTTTCCACAACTTCCCTCCGTAACTTTCTCACCTAAAACCTCGGTCCCGCACCGAGTGCATTTTCAAACTTCTTTTTACAACAAAAACTTGAATGGTCGTGGAGTGGTTAGGCGTAGACCTTCTCCTATCTCGAGTGCCTGACGTTTACCGTAGGGTTCTCTGTCGCAAAGCACTTACCATTCAAAACCAAAAACACCTTTAATAAGAGAACAAAGTTCTCTTTGCATTGAATTAAAGAGAGAGGATTAAGTGTAGTCTTCTTCCTCTTCGAGTGTCAGGATACTCACTATAGTGTGTGTGGTCTTAATACTCGTCTTTCAATACGAAGACGCTATGTTCGCCACACCATTTTCATAACAAAAACTTTGAGATAAAGAATTGGGTACTACCCGCAAGGGGTTACTATCCGAGAATCTACCTCACCCCTAAAAAACAATCTCACAAATCAAATGTGACATCTTGCCTTGCATGGCAAAAATTTAATCATTTCAAAAAGGATATGTTACGTCCGTTTTACCGCAAACAGGTAACACTTAAGTCTCCTCACATGCGAGCAACAAAAACACCTAAACTGCTAGAATACGCACGATAACATCATCCATAAAAGCATTAACAAACCGTAAGCCGAACTACGACTGCTCTGATTCTTTACTTCTTTTAAGTAAAGATACATAGGCACAAGGGCCACAATCCTTGCTGAGCACTTTCCCCCATCTATCCGTAGCCCCGAACTACGTCGACTCTAACTTTCTCGTACCTATTGAGAATACGTAGGCCTAGGACCGCGAAGTCCTATCGAGTCTGTTCTTTCTTTCTTCTTCCCTCGTTACTTCTCTTTCCCCATTACTTCTCTTTCTCCTATCTCTAACCCTTCTTTTACCCCGTGGAACACTTTTTATAGCATAATATTTAAGCAAATAAAATCACACACTGACAAACAAATGGTTCCCATCGAGTACGATGGATGCGAAGGGTGCTAATACCTTCCCTTCGCATAACCGGCTTCCGAACCAGTTCTCGGTCGCGAGACCATCTTATCTATTTTCTTTCTTAAAGTTTTCTCGATATTTTCCTTTCCCCTCATGGGATAAATAAAGTTCGGTGGTGACTCTTCTGTCCTTTCTTTTTCGTCTCCCCGTCGTTGCGCGATGCATTTTTCGAGTAGCGACAGCGTGTCGTTGAACACTATTATAGTTTGGTAAAGATGGTTTATGCTCCATCATGATTGTCAGATGTCTATTGACAAATAGAGGAACTGATCACCATTAATCTGTTGTTGAGAGTAGACGGGATCATGTTGGATTAAATAAGCATGTCTTGCGAGCTCATATGGTGTGTGCAGTGAGTTGTTTGGATTTAAGACAAGTGCTTACATATTGTTTTCATGAGTTGGTGCAGGATGGTGCTGAGATGTTTATGTTGATGGCAACTTTGAGTGTTAGTGAAAGTGGCAGAGTTGGTGTTTTGCCAATTGTTTGTGATTTTCTATAAGTTTTTCCTGATGAGATAAGTGATTTACCGCCGAAATGTGAAGTCGAGTTTGCGATCGACTTAGTTCCTGGAACTAGTCTGATATCGATGGCTCCATATCGTATGTCTGCACCGAAATTGAAAGAGTTGAAGAGTCAACTTGAAGATTTGCTTGAGATGAGGTTTTATTCGTCCGAGTGTATCACTATGGGTTGCACCAGTTTTATTGGTCAAGAAGAAAGAAGGTTCTATGAGACTTTGCATGGATTACAGACAATTGAACAAGGTGACTATCAAGAATAAGTATCCACTTTTAAGGATTGATGATTTAATGGATCAGTTGATTGGTGCAAGTGTGTTCAGTAAGATAGATTTGAGGTTTGGGTATCATCAGATTCGTATGAAGGCTAAAGATATTCAGAGGACTGCTTTTAGAATCATGTATGGTCATTATGAGTATTTTGTGATGCTGTTTGGTGTGGCTAATGCACCGGGTGTATTTATGGAGTACATAACAAAATTTTCCATCTGTATTTGGACAAGTTTATGGTTGTGTTCGTTGGTGATATTTTGATCTATTCGAAGAGTGAAGCAGATCATGCTGAGCAATTGAAAATTGTGTTATCAGTGTTGAAAGAGAAACAATTGTATGCTAAACTTTCTAAGTGTGAGTTTTAGTTGAAGGAAGTGAGTTTCCTTGGCCATGTGATTTCGAGTAGAGGTATTGCAGTTGATTCGTCGAAGGTTGCAGTTGTATCGCAATGGGAAGTTCCGAAATTTGTTTTTGATATTAGAAGTTTGCTTGGGTTGGCAGGTTATTATCGGAAATTCATTGAAGGATTTGCCAAGTTATCTTTTCTGCTGATGCAGTTAACTATGAAGGGTCAAGCTTTTGTTTAGAATGCAAAGTGTGAAGAAAGTTTTCAAGATCTTAAGAGAAGGTTGACGACAACTCCTGTTTTGATTTTGCCAAATCCGACAGAACCATTTGTTGTGTATTGTGATACTTCATTGATGGGTTTGGAAGGCGTATATGTGCAACATCAGCAAGTTGTAGCTTATGCTTTAAGTCAACTTAAAGTGCATGAGAGGAATCATTCAACACATGATTCAGAGTTGGCTGCTGTTGTGTTTGTACTGAAGCTTTGGAGGCATTATTTATTCAGATAGATATTTGAAGTGTTTAGTGATCATAAGAGCTTGAAATATATATTTGATCAGAAGGAGTTGAATTTGAGGCATAAGAGATGGTTGTAACTTTTTAAAGATTATGATTTTGGTTTGAATTATCATCCGGGTAAAGCAAACATAGTAGCTGATGCATTGTGTAGGAAATCTTTGCATATGTCAATGGTGATGGCAAGAGAGTTAGAGATGATTGAGTAATTTGGAGATACAAGTCTGGTTTTTGAAGAGACTTCTCATGGAGTTAAGCTTGGTATGCTGAAGCTTACTAGTGGTATTCTTGATGAGATTCGAGAAGGTCAGAAATCTGATTTGAGCTTGGTAGATCGATTGACTTTGATCAATCAAGGTCGAGGTGGTGATTTTCGGATTGATGAAAATGGTATTATGAGATGTCGTGATAGAGTTTGTGTTTTGGATATAGCTGAGCTGAAAAAGAGTATTCTTGAGGAAGGGCATCGTAGTGGATTGAGTATTCATCTGGGTCTACTAAGATGTATCAGGATTTAAGGAAACTATTTTGGTGGCCTAGTATGAAGAAAGAAATTGTAGAGTTTGTGTATTCTTGTTTGACTTGTCAGAAGTCAAAGATTGAACATCAGAAACCGTCGGGTTTGATGCAACTGTTATCTATTCCTGAGTGGAAATGGAATAGTATATTGATGGATTTTATGTTTGTTTTACCTAGAACACCGAGTAATTGTGAGGCTATTTGGGTCATTGTGGATAGATTAATGAAATATTCTCATTTTATTCCAATGAGAATGAATTACCCATTGGAGAAGTTAGAAAAGTTGTTGAGAGGAATGTCAGTTTGCATGGTATTCCATCTAACATTGTGTTAGATAGAAATCTGAGGTTGACTTCAAGATTTTGGGAGAGTTTGCAAAGTGCTTTGGGTACGAAGTTACGTTTGAGTTCTGCTTATCATCCGCAGACAAATGGTCAGATTGAAAGGATGATTCAGTCGCTTGAGGATCTTTTGAGAACCTGTGTGTTGGAAAAAGGAGGTGCTTGGGATAACTACTTGCCTTTGATCGAGTTTACTTACAACAACAATTTTCATTCGAGTATTGGAATGACACCCTTTAAAGCCTTATATGGTAAGAGGTGTAAGATGTCCTTGTGTTGGTATGAGTCGAGAGAGTGTTGTAGCTGGACCTGAGGTAGTCCAGCAGATTACTGATAAGATTAAGATGATTCAGGAGAAGATGAAGATTTTTCATAGTCGTCAAAAGAGTTATCATGATAAGAAGAGGAAAACATTTGAATTTCAGGAAGAAGATCATGTGTTTTTTAGAGTTACTCCGGTAATTGGTGTTAGTCAGACATTGAAGTCGCGTAAGTTGACGTCGCGTTTTATTGGTCTTTATCAAATTTTGTAGAGGATAAAAGAGGTAGCCTATTAGGCTGCTTTGCCACCGTCGCTTTCTAATATCCATGATGTGCTCCATGTATCTCAGTTGAGGAAATACATTGAGCATCCGTCTCATGTAGCCCAAGTATATGATGTGCAGGTGAGAGATAACTTGAATATGGAGACATCACCTATACGGATAGAGGATCGGGAGTTGAAGCAACTTCGAGGTAACACCCCAATTTTAGTAATTATTTATTTATATTATATTATATTATATTAATTAATTGAGTGATTTTGTACATAATTAATTTATCTGATTTAATTGAATAAATTGAATTATTTGATTTAATTGATTTATTTTATTTGATGGAATAATATGTGGAAATGATAGAAATAAGTAATTGGGCCTAGATTGGTAGTGTGAATAATAAGTGGGAGAATGAGTTAAGTAAGCCCATTAGAATAATGAGAAATTATGAGATTTGATAAAATAAGAGAAAGAGATAATATGGTTAGAAAGATAGAAAAGAGGAAAAGAGGCAAAGAGAGAAGTGGAAAAGAGGAGGAGTAAACCCCAAGAACAAGATCTCTATAATCTAAGGAATCAAGGTAAGGGTGAGCCTTTACATGGTTATGGGATTGTATGATAGTGTATAATGGGTAATATCATATTTAGGATCAAAATCCCTAATTTCCACGGTTTTGAAATTGATGATTGCATGATGTATGATGGTAGGATCCTTAAATATGTGTTGTAGGATGTTATAGTTGTCATATAATGGTAGTATTTCGAATTTTGGAACTGAGACTTTTTACGGAATCGAATTCGGAGGTCCGGAAGGCCTCCAAACTGCAAAAATCACACTTTTCTGGGTTGCCGTCCTGGAGAGTTCGCATAACGAACTATAGTTCGCATAGCGAAAGTCACGACGCGAGTAGTAGCGAGTGATGGCAGAATGGATGTAACTTTTGATCCGTAAGTCCGGTTTGTTCCCCGTTCAAAGTGTTGGAAAGCTAATGATTAGATCTTTAACATAATATAGATGATAAAATTGGTTGCCCAATATTTTTATATCTAATATGTTTAGGAAGTCAATTGTGTATATATTATATTAATGAATTATTGCACTGTTTACTGCCGGTTGTGAAATTATTATGGATAATTTATCAAATACTTGTGTGTGTGCTTGTATAAGTATACTTTGGGTGTGTCAACATGAAATTCATGATAGTTATTGCTTGTTGTAATGATAATACAATTATGATTGTATTGTAAAATTGTTGTATACCATTTGAAAGTGAATTGTGTATGGATGATTCATAAAAATATGCAAGTATGTGTAATTGTGTGGTAATTCAAGTGTGATGAATTATTGAAGATATACATGGATGTTAAGATTGAGGGATGATCTTAATTGCATATGGTTGTTGAACTTGTACATGCATCATTTGTTGTCAAGAGGCAACGCTTGTTAGTTCCGTGGGAACTAGTGACTTGCCCCAAACCTAAAGCGGAGTTTGAAAGCTTAGGGGATGAGATTTTTATGTGTTATTGGTCTAGGGAACGAACCCGGTTTAATGTAAAAACCGAAAAAATAATAACAAGTGATTGGTACCACATGTATGAGTTGCATTGAGTCACATCATGTATATGTTTGCAATTTGAGATTATGAGAAATATGTGAAATTGATGAATTGACGAGTTATAGAATTGTGAGTATGTACTTGTGAATAGTATGGTCACTTGAGTGATAATATGTTGACGAAGATTTTGGAATGTGAGAATAATTATGTTATGTTTGAATGCCATAAATTATATATTATCTTATGATTTCGATAATTATGTGAATTCTCACCCTTCTGTTGGAATGATATTTTGTACAACATCGCTCAGATACCGAGGAGTATAGTTGCTTCTAGCACGAGGTAGGCGTTAAAGTAGCTTATTTTAGTTTCTCTATTTATTTTGAGTTGAGTCGTGCTCTGATCATGTAATACTGGGAACATTTCGATTCATGTTTTGAGAGATACTTTATGTACTCTACTTTATTTTATTGTTGTTATTTGAATTATGTGGAGTATCGATTTTTATGCCTAAGTGATGATTATGAATGAGTTGATCATGGGGCTTTCATTATGTTAATTTATGATTGAAGTAATTTCGCTGCTACATGTTATGTGAAAGTATATGAAAAACATGAATTATTTTAAGTGTTATTGAGCATGACAAGTATATGTGTGATATTTCGAATTATATGTGACACCCTTATTTGAGATGCATGACAATTTACTTTGATTATTATATATATATATATATATATATATATATATATATATATATATATATATATATATATATATATATATATATATATATATATATATATATATATATATATATATATATATATATATATATATATATATATATATATATATATATATTGTGGGGTTTAGAAGGGTGTTACAACGAGTGTGTTGAACAACGACGAAGGCTCATCGTATCCTATGCATTCGAGAAGAAAAATGGAAACAATCTTGTTCAAGTGATTATGAAAATAATTTGAATTTGGTCGGGTGAAATTTTTTTATGGAACGTTTGTTTGAACATGAGAAAGATCTCTCGCATCCAAAGAAATGAAGAGAAACTTTAAGGATTCAAAACCTCTTCTTTTATTTTAATAAAAAGTGTTTCGATGTTGATTTAAGAAAAATACTCGATAAAAGATCGAGGCTTGAAAATTACGTGATGGCGATTGCAAAAAGAAACCGACTTATGGGGAAGAAACCACTTGACGGTTGATCAAGGATGTGCATTTGATTGATGGCGATGCTAAAGAAAAGCAATCGACTTACAGGGTTTAAAAAATGGCTTGATTATATCAAGAATTATTTTAAAATCAATTTCGACGTGAATGAGAATAAGATACATACACAATATTAACATCACCCATTAAATGAATTAAAACGTAAATTGAAAAGAAAAGTGCACGGGTTAAAATCATGACGCAAATATGCAAATCAAGGCCACATACGCGAAAACGTGCACAGGTTACTGATCTGCTGTCGTGCGCGGATCAAAACGAGTTATTTTTGTAAAAACGTAGTATCGTGGTAACGACAACTCGGATATCGTTTCACAAGGATTCTTGATTTTATTAACTAACAATACAAGCGATTAATAAGGGGGTTTGTTTGGTTTAGGGTCGATTAAACAACGAGGTTGCAATAAGCGGTTAAAACAAGTGATTATCAAAATAAGCCAATCTACTGTTTTTGGTTCCGGCTTATCACGGGTTTCTACCTTACCAATTTCCTAACGGCTTCGATCTCTATTCAATTCCTATGTCAATTGACAAGCGCAAAAGACATAAACTAGATTGACAATCCTATATTCCAAATTAAGCAAACAAATTAAGCTTTCGTGAATTAAGCAAGCACGAATTACAAACGCGAATTAACGACAAAGCGACGTAACGGCGAATAAAAGTTAAGGACGCAATCATACGAATTTAATCAAGACAATTCTATAAACTAACAGATTAAGCAAATGCAATTTATAGAATAATATTGAAAGAGAAACGCATTAAATTGATAAAGTATAAACCTCAAAGCGTTGGAACGCGATTACAACATATTGACTCTCAAGAATTAGTTATCCATTCGAATCGTACAAGCTTCAAAATATTTTTGTCAATAGTGTTTCAGATCCTAGGCTGTACGGCCAGACCTAGACTAAAGAGGAGACAAAAAAAAATTCGGGTCATAACCCAACTGGGTCAAATAAACATAACCCAGACCCAAAACTAACGACCCAAAACTTAATAAAACTAATGCTGTAGGTTAAAACAAAATTCTGGAAAAATATGCTCCGAATCTGACTTTGACTCCAACACGAAAGTCGTAGCTCTCTCTCTTAACTTTTCGACGATTATTAGAACGCCTCAAACGGATTCCCAGAACTCCAGTTATGATCGTTTTCGTGCAGACTGTTAAAGCTGAAAAATAAAGTGCGAAAATCAAATTAAACCAAAAATAAAATAAAATATAAAAACATAACAAAACATAAGAATAATCAAAATAAAGTAAAGAAATGCCTAAGTAAAAATATAGGAGAATGTGCATAAAGATGCACTGATCAGTTACCACAACGAATTAGATTTGATCTAAAGATAACGATGTTGAATCATTAAAAAATAATACAAATTAAAATAGCAAAATGCTACCGCATTAGCGGTCATCGCAAGTCAAATCAAGAACAACAATATCAAAGAAAATCAAATTAATGACACATGCTACACTTAACGCTTACCGATTCACGTTTCGATTGACAGATGTTATTGATTTCGATTGCCTTAGAGTCTGCTTCTACATCGCATGTTGTTTTTAGAGTCATATAACCCTTTACTTGCACTTGCTCGTCTGACAAGCCTACTACAAGGGGATTCTTTAGTGAATATCAGAGTTGTCTCTTCTCATCTCTAAGGTTGAGATATTTACAGAGGCCTATATGCATGAATTTAAAGTTTCTCAAAAATAGCAACTTCCTACTTTAGTAATGGTAGTGGACGGTTGAATTCTTATTTTCTAAGATTACGTGAGTAATTTTATTGACTCTTTTTCTGTATTATCTTTGACCAATATATGTCGCTTCCACATTTTTCTATCTTAGATAAATGGAACGTGTTGCGTGTGATATCATCTGCTTGGCTGTGATATGATCCCTTCGTAAACGATATAGTTTTGTCACTTTTTGCGAGCGATTTGATTGAAATTTGCTCATTATCAAAAATAAAAATTTAATATAATGTGAGGTATTGTAATGAAAAATACTTATTCCTTACCTCTATTGGTTTTGAAGTTGCTATTTTATTTATTTATTCATTCACATTGAAATAGAAGAATCCAAACGATGAAATTCAACCTGTTTTGACAACGAAGGAACAGGGATATACTGAACTTAAATAGTAGGAAAACAATAGACAGACTGGTACAAATTACAGACGGTGAAGTTATAAAATACCGAAAACAACCCCTTCCGCAATTCCACATGAGGGGTAGTTCTATGAGGACAATTTCAACAGGTGACAACGTGAATATCTAAAAAAGTCAGGGGTAAAATAGAGAATCAATTAAATATCAGTTTTAGCGGGCGAAACTATTTCATATTTCGCGGTGGTTGCGGAAAGAGAACACTAACGGCTTTGCCTATACCCTTAAAACTCGCTTCATCTGATTTTCCAACTCCGTTATTTCTCTCTCTCCGGTCACCCACCGGCGGCCACAGAGACAGAGAAAACGGTATCAACGATTAGCCTCTATTTCCCCCCTTTATATTTATCGTTCAATTCAAACACAAAAGCGATCGTTGCTTTGCTTTGCTTTGCAGATATTTGAATCATCGTGTATGTTTATTTTCCCTTAGGTTTTGTGAGTAATGTGGAAATTACGATAGCGAAACGTTGAAGAAACGAAATGGATAATAGAGGTGTTGTTGCTGTTGCAACGATTACGAATTTGTTAATTTTCGTGATTAGTGTTTTGACCGTGGTTTTTGAAGATTAGAGAAAAAACGAAGACGTCCGTTATGGAAGTCGAAGAGGAAGAAGGAAACACAGTTGAGAGGATTTTTGTTGCGATCAGAGTAAGGCCTTTGAGCGAAAGAGAAAAAGCGAGACAAGATGTGTCGGAATGGGAATGCGTTTCTCATAACAGCCTCAGGTTGAAGAACCATGGCCATGCAGAACAGCGATCACCGGCTGATGCGTATATATTCGGTAACGAAGATGTTAATTCAATCCGTTAATGTTATTCTGATAGATTTTCAGCTTTAGAGGATTTCGTTTTCTGAATCCCTAATCCTGTTTATTGATGATTTCTTGGGAGCAGATAGGGTATTTGGGGAAAAGTGTCCAACTCAGCAAGTGTATGAGGAAGGGATTAAAGACGTTTCCCTTTCAGTAGTTAGGGGTATCAATTGTGAGTAGTATTCTTCCTATTCTTATTACATGCTTGGCGATTACATTTATTTACGAGAAATGTTATTTTGAAAACAATTTTGTTGTCCAGCACTGTATTAATATACGATTTAGATCATAGTTGTCAGATTCGTGAGTCAACTTGTAGATTCGAGTTTACAAGTCTAGGACACCAAAAAGGTTCGACCTGCACTCAAACTCGTTTCTGTGGTAGACTGACTTAGAATCAGATAGATTTGGATATGCTTTGTTGTTGTGTTCATTTTGTTGCTGTTTTTATGCTTTTCTTTTTATGTGTCCTCTATTTATGTTTCATTCTTTTTTTTAGTTGTCTCGACTGAGTCCTTATTGTTTGTATCATCTCCATTACTCTAAAATAGCATTGTTTTTTACTGTTTTCTTTTGTAGCTCTGTTTTTCGAAGAAATTTGTCTCTTTGTTTTGTTATAGTTTGTTCCTTTGGTGTGTCTCAAAATGTCCCTTTGTTTTGTTACCATTTGAAATCAGAATTTTTATGCTAATTGGCGTTCTATTATGTATATGTGTCATTATTTATTTTACATAGATTTTAAGAGTATATGTAGACTCATAAGTCTGACAACCTTAGTGCTGATACAAATTTCATTTTTTAATTTATTCTCTCCCTCCATGTCACATGAAGAATATTTATAAACGATTATTTTTATACGGTATCAGAGCATGGTGTCAAACTTTAGATGTTCAAATAACATCATTCTTTATTTATCGTTATGGTGGTCGGTGGAAGTGTTATATTTTATTTTTTTCTCATTGACGAATCATATTCTCTCAGCTAGCATTTTTGCATATGGGCAAACAAGCAGTGGAAAGACATATACCATGGCAGGAATTACTGAACTTGCTGTGAGGGATATATATGAATACATAGAAAAGGTATAAAACAATTCAACTAGTTGAGATTATTTGGTTGTTGCCAAAAATATGACATTTCTTCTTTGTCTCAGCATAAAGAAAGAGAGTTTATTGTGAAGTTCTCTGCCATGGAAATATATAATGAAGCTGTGAGAGACCTTCTCAATTCAAATGCTACCACACTAAGGCTCCTAGATGATCCAGAGGTAAACTTAATAGCATATTTCCCATATTCTGTTAATGTCAAGACTTTCTGGCTTTAGTTCTTTTGAATGGTTGATAATCTATGCACCTCAAACAGAAAGGGACTATTGTTGAGAAACTTACTGAGGAGACTCTGACAGAGAGAAGTCGGTTGCAGCTACTTATATCAAAATGTGCAGGTACTAGGATCTAATTATTTTTTTTCTTATAAATACTTTTGATACCTTCTGATCTCCATTTCAAGCCATATCACTATATGCCTATATCTTGCAGCTGAAAGGACAACGGAAGAGACTGCCATGAATGACACAAGCTCCAGATCTCATCAAATTCTTCGACTGGTATTCACTTTATCTCTAAATTAACTTAGTAATTGAGATTAAAATTGCATATTTTATCCCCAATTTTCCCAAAATAAATGGTTGATTGTTTTCTGCAGACAGTTGAAAGCAGTCCAGGTGATTTTGTAGGCACTGCAAGATCTGGCGCACTTTTTGCCAGTGTGGTAAGTCTTTTACTCCTTCTGGAGGAGGGATGCGTGTTTGTGTGGATATATTTTTGATGTCTAGTAGATGAAATGAACAAGAATTAGTTTCTTTGAACAGAATTTTGTGGATCTAGCAGGAAGTGAGCGTGCTTCTCAAGCATTATCAGCAGGCACAAGATTGAGAGAAGGTAGCCACATAAATCGCAGTTTACTGACCCTTGGAACAGTAATCAGGAAATTAAGGTAGAATTTCCACCCATGTCGTATTTTTTCTGTTTTTCTGCACAATAGCAGATTATTCGTATAATTTGTTGATTAAGGTGTTCTGTTTACCAGTGGGTGTTATAGTTTCGTAGGTCAGGAAACCTAAAGAGCGGATATTCTCTCACTTTGCTAATTTACATTTCTTGTGAAATTTCATTGCTAGGGACCTAGGGTCTCTCAACTCACAACTCAAGATTATTTTTTTCCAAACTCCGATCACATGTAAATTTGGTCAATGTTGAATATTGAGAGCTTGCCCATTATTCTATATACCCTAACAGCTCACGACCCGCATTCTGATTCCATTTTTCTAATAACATGATACTAAATTTACTCGGGCCAGTCAAGATCCAGTCCAACCAGGAGCTAATTGAGATGGGTTGGTTCTAGAAATCTGTCCTGAATTAATATTTTTTTGGGCTGGGTTCATATTATACTGAGTTCACAATTTGTGTGAAATAGGCTAATGTTACATAGATTTTTTATTTTATTTTTTATAATAAAATGCTAAGAAAATAATTTCTGATTATAAACTTAATTTTTCTTAAAAAGTTTAGTATAATTTGTTTCTAAGCATATACTTTAAAACATTTTGGCTAACACTAAAGCTGCATTTGGTGATCCCTGATTAATTAGGCAGTTATGCATTTCGTACATGAATTGTGTAAATGTAGGATAATCTATGATATTAGAAGTAGCCACTTTAAAGAGATTTTGTTAACTAAAGTCTTGCATGGTCTTTTGACTGAATGTCATAGAGAATCAAGACTCAATGTGGCGTTGGAGTATGCATTTCTCTTGTGCATTTTATAAAGTTCTTTTATTTATGAAGCATATGATTTTTCGGTTCACCGAATACTGATTCCTTTTCATTGCATCTTCAATTCTGTGTTTTATTCATCTCTGATCTTGGATTTTGACTGTTTTCCCCTGCCCCAAGTTATCATTAATGAAAGTTATCTTTTATAATTCTTGCCCTTTTCATCTTCATCTCTGTATTTTATTACATAAACAATCTAAATAATAAATCACAATCATTGATTGCAGCAAGGAAAGAAATGGGCACATACCTTACAGAGACTCTAAGCTTACTCGCATTCTGCATAACTCTTTAGGAGGCAATGCCAGAACAGCCATCATTTGTACAATTAGTCCTGCCCGCAGCCAGGTTGAGCAATCAAAAAATACTCTATTTTTTGCTGGTTGTGCAAAACAGGTGACTACTAATGCTCGGGTCAACGTCGTGATGTCAGACAAGGTTTTGGTAAAGCGACTACAAAAGGAATTGTCTAGAATGGAGGATGAGTTGAAGAGCTTAAATACCATCATACTAAAGGAAAGGGAACTTCAGATAAAACAGGTGAGGACGACTCAATAAATTGTGTTTTGGAGGGTAACTATACTCTACTGTAATATTCGTGTTGCATCGAATATTATGACAATACTTTAAACAATTTTATAATTTTGGGTCACTTAAAAAAAAAGCATATGTGCTTGGTTAAAAATTATTAACTAACTGTTACGAATGAAAATAATCAACTTGTATTCATTATGATGCTCATTTTTCCCAAATTAGGGAAGAACTATGAGGTTAGCAAGTTTCATATCCAAATAAGAATGAGTTTGCTGCTAAAATATAATACAATCGATTGCATTGTATGTCCTCTGTTCTTTTTTCTAATTTCCTCAGCACGAAGCTTAGGAGCTATGGAACAGGAGGAAGTTGTCTAATTTCCATTTTCATAAAATGTCCTTATTCATTGTGGATAATCACATCTTAGTTTCTTAAATCTCAAATAATGGCCAGACAGTGCAATTTTTAAAATTATCGTTTCATTTTTATAGTCTGTCCAAAGATTTAGATTTTTGTGATCATCATAATAAGGCCCTTAAGAGGGTAATATATAAGAATCCCCATTACTAGTTGGATTAGATCCTTACCCTATCTGACTTAGAACTAAAATCAAATATTGTTAATGCATGGACCATCAAAAGAAAATTCTATTTACTTGGTGGAAGTGAAATATAGATGGGATTAGTGGTTTGTTAACTTTGACGAGGTTATTTGACAATCAACCATTTCTATATTTTGTTACCAGAAGACAATTAACACTCACAGATAACATAATTACAAAAAGAAAATATATTATAAGAAACATAGTTGTGTTTCATTTTTCTGTTGAGGATTTTTATTCATTTAGTCCTTTTCCTCAATTTGAATATTTGCAGATGGATAAGGAAATTAAAGAATTGACCCGGCAACGTGATCTCTTTCAAAATTTGCTCCAGTCAGTTGGGAAAGATGGGGCTTTAAGAGTAGGTCAAGATTGGGCCTCAGAATGGTCAGGTGTTGCTAATGATCCTACTCCAGTTAGATGCATCAATTCTGAGCATTTTAATACAACAACATCCGTTTCGTCTATTTCTAATGAGCACCTTTTCAAGCAATCTGAGAATTCTGAAGACAACTTTCTCTTGGACGGATGTCCTCCCACCTTTGTTGGGCCTGATCCATGTCAAGGTTGGGAGGAAATGGATAGGAGATCTGAATCTGAAGATAACTGCAAGGAAGTGCCACGCATTGAAATAAAAGAAGTGGAAACAGAGCACAAAACAGATATTAATATGTCCATTCCTGCTTTTGAAGAAAGTGAAAGAAATATTGAAATAAAAGAAGTGGAAACAGAGCACAAAACAGATATCAATATGTGCATTCCTGCTTTTGAAGAAAGTGAAAGAAATTCACCCGTGATTCAATTTAAGGAAGTAGATGATAAATCATCCTCAGGGAACGGTCATAGTGATCAAGATGCTCTTCAGAAAAAAACTGAGGACATTAAAAGGACCAAGGACCATTTTGTGGACCTCTCAGAAAAATATAATGACACATTTGAATCCAAATCTAGTTGCTTGGCTGCCATGTCTCCTCAAGTAGGTAAGGTTGATCAGGAAGATTCACCACATTCTCAATTCGGTATGTTGGAGCAGAATGTGTCAACTCCTTCGTTTAATGAGCTAGACCAGGAATCCACATCACCTCTTCAGTATGAACAGGAGGAGCTTAATATTGAATCGTCTCCTGAACTTGATGATGTGGACCAAGTATCATTCAAATCATCAGCTGGTGTTGAAAAGGATTATTCTCTTCAGTCTGATCAGGAATCCACACCACCTCTTCAGTCTGATCAGGAATCCACATCACCTCCTCAGTCTTATCAGGAAGGGCTTAAAACTGTTTCAGCTCCTGAATTTGATGATCTGGAACAAGTATCATTCAAATCACCGGCTGGTGTTGAAAAGGAATATTCTACTAATTTGGAATGCTTTCCTGAGAAGCTATTCGAACCGAAGTTACGCACTAAAAGAAAAAAATCTTCTCTAATTCACAAGATGAATGCTTCAGGGGAAGATGCAGAATCTGTTATGGATTCTGATACAGAGGAAACTGCCAGCATCCTCAACTTTGAAGCATCAATGAACGAAAGTAAGCCAAAACCAGTGGACATGGACATTAATAATCTTATGGTAAGCACAAAGGGAAATTCTGCTTCCATCTATCTTGCAGTATACTTATTTATAACTCTGTTTAGTTTTAATTATTAGCTATAAGACTTTTGGTGAAAAGACGAAACTCAAGCATTAATAATAGCACAGGAACCTTATTATGCTAATTCTTAAAAATGACCTGAATAGGGCGTTAGTAGTTGAGATGCAATAAGCATATATCAAAGTTTTCCCATTTGGTTTTGAGTTTTTGATGCTCTGTTTAACAATAGTGTGACTTGGTTTTCTCAAGTCAGAATAATCACACATACTTGCTAAATTTGCACTATAAACTGTAATTTGCTACTACTTGCTAAATTTGCTTTTATCTATATAGAAATTGGAAAGTCTTGTCTGATCATCTTTGTTGAAGTGTTGGGATTTTAGGTAAAAGATGGGAGAAAAATATTACTGAAAATAGTTTAATATTGATTTGATACAAAAGATTCAGGACTAATCCCTATTTATAGGGATATATAGGTCCAATTATAAATCAAGAACAAACCATGATAATAATAACTAATATAGAATCTGATACTCAAAAATAGTCTAAGATATTCTAAATCAAGAACAAACCATGGTAATAATAACACATAAAATCTGATACTATAAAATACTCTAAGATATTCTAAATTAATATAAAAGACATTATAAAATATTCTATAATATTTTCACTCCCTCTCAAGCTTAAGCATACTAAACTTCAAGCTTGTTACAAATATACCCCTTTAAAAGAGAAAACATAACAATTGAGTCAATAATTTGAGGTACATGATTTATATAAATCTTCAACCTTCAGTCTTCTAGCATCATCAGTTACCACAACACCAGCTCCAAAGAAATATTAACCTCAATATGGAAACAAACAATCTTCATCACTCTTGGATCTTTTGTGATTGTAATTAAATGTTACGTGATTAAAAGTTTATGATCTATTTGCTCAGTTCCTGGGTTCTTTCATGAAGTTTCCAATTGTGTCTGTGCTTTTTATGAATGATAGGTACCTGTGAGCACGCCTGGGATCAATAAAAATGAGAACAGAGTAAAAGGTTTCAGTTTCCCCGGAGTTTGGGGGGATTTAATACCCTCTAAATTTGAAATGCAGCAGAAAGATATAATCGACCTTTGGGATACATGCAATGTGCCACTTGTACATAGGTCCTATTTTTTCCTTCTCATCCAAGGTGAACTTTCGAATTCTGTGTACTTGAATGTAGAGCTCAGACGTTTGTCCTTTTTAAAGGACGCTTTTTCAAGCGGACATTATATTACAGGAGAAGAAGGTCTTGACGTCACACCTAATTCAAGGTAAAATATTTTTGTTTCATGAGTAGATTTTTGACCTGCAATCCCCATTTGCAAACATGATCAACCATATTGATTGATTTTCACTGGACATGCCAGTCCATTCTGCATGTTTCATATTTTTGTTATATATGATGAAAAACAGACATATTTGTGGTCTGTTGCTGTTAGAATGTTGCAAAACAGTTATCTCTTATAGTTAGAACTGAACTCCATAATTGTTTAAATATTTTTATTCCCGAATGTTAACATAAGTATCCTTAATCATACGTATTTAAAAAATAAATCCCGAGTAAATACACCATTATTAAAAGGTTTTTTCTTTCAAAAATATATTTAATTGAAACTTCTTGCAGACTATAATATAAAACTCTCCATTGACATGCTCTTGTTCTTAAAGTGCAATAGTAAAAAGATTTTCTATTGTTTTAAATTTGGTGGTGTCATGCCCGTTCGGCTTTCAACATCTTGAAAACATGAAGCACAAGGTTATCGCAGGAAACATTATGACTGGTGTTTCATTTGTGAATACTTTACATCAAACACTTGCATAAAGTCACACTTACTCTATTTTTTGGTCATATATACAATATTTTTGACACTATTTTTATGCCGCAATTATTGAACAGCCTCGCATCTCTGACTCGTGAGAGGAAAATGCTCAGTAAGCAAGTGCATAAGAAGTTTTCAAGGAAGGCAAAAGAGGAACTATATCTGAAGTGGGGTATTGATTTGAAGACTAAGGACAGAAGTACACAGTTGGCATGGCTTGTATGGACAGATACAAGAGATTTGAACCATGTAAGAGAAAGCGCTGCACTTGTTGGGAAGCTGGTTGGTTTTATTAACACCGGCGAGGCCTCAAAGAAAACTTTTGGACTTGGCTTCTTAATGCGACGTAAAAGCGGGGAATCCCCTGATTGGAAGGATACAATGTCCTCTCTTTAATAGAGCTAGCTTGAGAGAAAGAAAGCAAAGACATTTCAGCTGTTTAAATTCAGGTCGGATCAGTTAGTGTTGCGATCTGCTTTCACTTTTATATTCTAGGTTCTGTTAAGGTGTAGATTGAAAAGAAATGTAAGATGACAGTGATTAAATTAAAGTAAATGATTCCTACCTCAGTTCATCATCTTCTATTCGTGAATTAGATGATATGATAAGTTGATTATTTGTTCTGCTGTACTTTGTTCTATTTTTTTTTAACAACTTGCCAATTTTTTCTGCAGGCTTATTTTTTCTGCAGGCTTATTTTTTCTGCATGCTCTGTCATAAGGGAATGAGGAAAACCCTTTATCGCACATCATACTTGATACCCAAGGCAAGATTGGAAAAAAAAAGAAAAAGGGAAACAAACAAAAGAAAAATAGAAATTTTGGGCAAATAAATCTTGTTCCACTGTTTAAAGTATTTGCTTGTTCAAATAACCAACAAAGTCCGGTAAGAGCGGAGAATAACTGCATTTGAAATAGAGCAATTGCCGAAGTGATGTATATTTTAGGACAGAGGGAGTATTGTGGAACACATATTGTGTAATGACTTGTTTTTATATGTAATGATTTGTTTTAATATTAATTTATTATATTAATTTATTAGTTGTTTTTATATAATTAGAATGTACTACTGCATTTATTTATTAATATAGCAAAATAATAACTATAGGAAGTGAAAGTTCTGTCTTAATAAAAACTTGAAAAGCTGTCTAAAAAACCTTGAAAATAGAATCTCAATTATTGTAGATTTTAACCCCAACACAATTACAAGCTATGATGTCAGGAAGAGGCACAGAAAAAACCCCACCAAACAGTAAAATATTACTCCCATAATTATTGTGGGTAAGACTATAAAACCCGTATCCACTAGTGTTAGATATCCAAATAATGACCCACCCGCATGTAATGAATAGAGTCACAATGTCCATGTTCCAAAAGTTCAGGCTTTAACCCTGTTTCTCTTTCTTTTTCATTATTATACTCTTCCCATCCACATGACATAAAAAATGAGGGAAAAAGTTTCCAAAACTTTTCGGGAATGAAACCAAGACCTAGCAGTAAAAAATAAATAGAAAGAGAGAGATAGAGAGAGGGGAATCACATCATCACACATACAAATACAAGACCTGACTCTTGTTGTAGGGAACAGCGTTTGCAGTAACCCAAACACCAAACGCTCCTTTAAACCACTAACAAACAAAACCCCAATCCCAGAATCCACCCACCCACAAAACAAAACACTCATTCATTCACTCACTCATATCATCATTTCCTCTTCTTCCTAACCAGAAACACAAATGGCAACAACGGCTATATTTCTCACCATTGCTTCACTCACATACTTCACCACCATACTCATAACACATGCATCACCAACAAACAACAACAACAACAACACAACTCACTCAGAAATCCAAGCCTTAACAATCTTCAAACAAAACCTCCTCGACCCCCTCAACTCCTTAACATCCTGGAAGCCATCATCCCCCTCACCCCCATGCGACTGGCACGGCATTCTCTGTTCCAACAACAGAGTCCACCAAATCCGCTTACCTCGTCTTCAACTCTCTGGCTCAATCTCTTCATCACTCTCCAACCTCACACAACTCCGCAAACTAAGTCTCCATTCCAACAACCTCATCTCCTCAATACCTTCCTCTCTTTCTCAATGTCTCTTCCTCCGCGCCATTTATCTTCACAACAACTCTCTCTCCGGTAACATCCCTCCCTCGCTTCTCAACCTCACCAACCTTCAGATTCTTAACTTTGCCGCTAACTTTCTCTCCGGCACCATCCCAAACCATCTCTCTAACTCCCTGCGGTTCCTCGACCTCTCCTCCAACTCATTCTCCGGTGACATTCCCGGGAACTTTTCCTCCAAGTCCCAGCTTCAACTCATCAACCTCTCACACAACGATTTCACCGGTCAAATACCGGTTACCGTTGGAGCTTTACAACAGTTGGAATATCTGTGGCTAGACAACAACCACCTCCATGGAACATTACCTTCTTCTATATCCAACTGTTCCTCTATGGTGCACCTGAGCGTAGAGGATAACTCCATTGGCGGGTTGATACCTTCTACCGTAGGGACTATGCCTAAGCTTCAAGTGCTGTCACTTTCCATGAATCAACTTTCTGGTTTTGTCCCCACAACCCTCTTTTGCAATGAAGACAACAACAACAATAACAACAACAAAAACAATACTAACCTTAGAATTGTTCAGCTTGGTTTTAATATGCTCACGGGTGTTTCAAATCCTCAAAATGGAAAATGCATTAATAATTTTTTGGAGATTCTAGACCTTAAAGAGAATCACATTATTCATTCTTTGTTTCCTTCTTGGTTGACCAATGTGAAATCTTTGAGGACTCTTGATCTCTCTGGAAACTCATTTTCAGGCTATCTGCCTCGAGAAATTGGAGATCTTTTCTTGTTGGAAGAGTTAAGACTATCTGATAATTTGTTATCCGGAGTTGTTCCGAGTAGTATTGTAAAATGTAGGTTGTTGAAGGTTTTTGATCTTCGAAGGAATCGATTCTCGGGTTTTATTCCTTATTTCCTTGGAGAGTTGAAGAGTTTGAAGGAGTTATCTCTTGGTGGTAACTTTTTTACTGGTTTAATTCCAAAGAGTTATGGAGAGCTTTACGAGTTAGAGATGTTGGATTTAAGCAACAATAAACTCAATGGGGTGTTGCCTTTGGAGATTATGCAGTTAGGAAACCTGGGTGTTTTGAATCTCAGCAATAATAGATTCTCTGGTCGAGTTCCGTCTCAAATTGGAGACTTAATGGCTTTGCAGGTTCTTAATTTGAGTCAATGTGGTTTTTCTGGTAGTGTTCCATCTACATTTGGGAGTTTGATGAAACTGAGGGTGTTGGATTTGAGCAAACAAAATCTTTCAGGTGAGTTACCTGTTGAGGTTTTCGGATTACCGAGTTTGGAAGCTGTGGCTCTCGATGGAAACAGTTTGAGTGGTGATGTTCCTGAGGGTTTCAGCAGCATTGCTAGTTTAAGGTATCTTAATCTTAGCTCTAATGATTTTGTTGGCAACATTCCACCAAATTATGGTTTTCTAAGTTCGTTGGTTGTTCTTTCTTTGTCTCACAATTTCATTTCGGGTTCAATACCTAATGAGATTGGTGGTTGTTCTCAACTTGAAGTGCTTCAGCTTCAATCAAATCGGTTAGTAGGTAACATTGTTTCGAGTGTTATCGCTCGTCTTTCTCGTTTAAAGGAGCTGAATTTAGGAAAGAATGGACTTAAAGGTGAAATCCCAGATGAGATTTCAAAGTGTTCGGCTTTGAACTCACTTGATTTGAGTGGTAATCATTTCATTGGTTACATACCGCTATCCTTGTCGAAGTTATCAAATTTGAAGGCTTTGAATCTGTCTTCAAATCAATTGACAGGAGAAATTCCACTTGATCTTTCGCGCATATCCGGTTTGAAGTATTTAAATGTTTCCAACAACAACCTCGAGGGTGAGATTCCACAAATGCTTAGTTCTAAATTCAATGACCCTTCTGTGTTTGCAATGAACAAGAGGCTATGCGGGAAACCATTGCATCGAGATTGTGAAAAATCGAGAAGACGAAAGAGAAAAAGACTGATAATCATCATAGGTGTTGCAGTTGCAGGACTATGCTTTCTGGCATTGTTTTGTTGCGGCTATGTTTACAGTCTCTTAAGGTGGCGAAAGAAGCTTCGAGAAGGAGTAACAGGCGAGAAGAAACGTAGCTCAACAAGTGCAGGCTCAAATGGAGAAAGAAACAGTAGAGGAAGCGGTGAAAACGGAGGGCCAAAATTAATAGTCTTCAACAACAAAATCACATACGCAGAAACATTAGAAGCAACAAGGAACTTCGACGAAGAAAACGTTTTAAGCAGAGGAAAACACGGACTTGTTTTCAAAGCCTCGTATCAAGATGGAATGGTTCTATCAATTCGTAGACTTCCAAACGGATCAACATTGATAGAAGAAAACACATTCCGCAAAGAAGCAGAATCATTAGGCAAAGTTAAGCACCGAAACTTAACAGTTCTACGCGGCTATTATGCAGGACCACCACCTGATGTAAGACTACTAGTTTATGATTACATGCCAAATGGAAACTTAGGTACATTGCTTCAAGAAGCTTCGCAACAAGACGGCCATGTTTTGAATTGGCCAATGCGTCATTTAATCGCATTAGGCATTGCTCGCGGATTGGGTTTTCTACACTCTGTCGAAATCGTTCATGGCGATGTTAAGCCGCAAAACGTTCTTTTCGATGCTGATTTTGAAGCACATTTATCTGAATTCGGACTAGACCGGTTAACAAAGGTTAGTAGTGTCCCAACCGAATTAGCAGAGTCATCATCTTCAACAACTATTGCAGTTGGTTCCTTAGGTTACGTGGCACCAGAAGCCGTGTTAACCGGACAAGTGACAAAGGAAGGAGACATATACAGTTTCGGGATAGTGTTGTTGGAGATATTAACAGGAAGAAAAGCTGTTATGTTTACGGGCCAAGACGAAGATATAGTGAAATGGGTGAAGAAACAGTTACAAAAAGGCTTGATTTCGGAGCTGTTGGAACCTGGTTTGCTTGAGATTGATCAAGAATCATCAGAATGGGAAGAGTTTTTGTTAGGTGTTAAGGTTGCACTTCTTTGCACAGCACATGATCCTCTTGATCGACCATCTATTAATGATATTGTTTTCATGCTAGAAGGTTGTCGTGTTGGACCTGATATACCTTCCTCTGCTGATCCAACCACACTACCTTCACCTGTTTCTTGATTCTTCATTTTTCTCTTACATTTTTTCGAAAGAAGGGATGGTATTTGGAAAATTTCATCCCTTCATGTTGATTATGTCTCACTTTTTATTTTATGTAATGCAATGAAAATTTGTTTGGTAATTATTACTTTTAAATTAGATTTTAATGTGCTATCTTTAAATGAACTATCCAACACAATAATTGTTGTTGAAAAAATGAATTTGAAATAGTCATCCGTAGTAATTAATAGAAGTTAATTCTAATTGATTATCTGAAATTTAAATAATTAATATTAATTAATTATTAATTAATAATTATAATGTGTCATTTATCAAAATCTAATTTTAACTTAGTTTTAACTGAATAACTCATTTCCACTATTTTTTACCATTCTCCCACTATTTTCTCTCCACTGAGTTGAATCTCTTACCCATTAATAAGATTTATCAATTTAGTTGCAAAGCACACCAGATTTCTGAATTTTTGGAATCCATCTTCTCCCTCTTTATTCTCTTCATCTCAAATTATTTTTGTCCTTCTTTATTTTTGAGTGGTTTATCGCATCATTAACGACTGAAATTATTTTCATATACAAGTGGTTTGAAACACCATCTGGAGGTGAATCTCGACAAATGATTTATTACAGTGCAAGTGATAATCGTATTTTTTGAACGGACTGTTTTATCCTAGAGACGTCGTCGAGACGTGACTGCATTGCATAATTTTGGCAGTACGACGAAACGTCTTAAAGAAAGCGACCTAGTACGCGGTTCGTCCCGATAATTTTCTTTGTGGCAATTTTTCATAAATTGAAAAACAAGACTGTAATTGCCATGGCTACTGAGGAAATTATCGGTACTACTGCGGTCGCTGCTGTCTCTGACAAACCATTTAAGTTTGAGGGTTCTCACTTCAAACGTTGGCAAGTTAAGATAAATTTTTTCTTAACTTTGAAGAAGGTTGCCCACGTTCTGACTGTGGATATCTCAGCTGCTCCTTTTGGATCGATTGAACAAACTAATGGTAAGACAACTGCGAATTCAGACGGTACTCTCAACTTGTCTGAAGCAGACTCTTCTGCTAAGACTAAGGAAGATGATTTACAACTCCAAAAAGAGATTTTCATCTAGAAAGATAATGATTATATTTGCAAAAACCACATTTTGAACAACCTTGCTAATGATCTGTACAATTACTACAGTAATTGTAACACTGCTAAATAGGTATGAGAAGCTCTGTAGAAGAAATATGATACTGAAGAAGCAGGTTCAAAGAAATATTCTGTCAGCCACTACCTGAATTATAAGATGGGGGATGAAAAGTCTGTGGAAGCTCAAAGCCACGAAATTCAGAAGATTGCTCATGAAATCATAACTGAAGGTATGCCCCCCGATGAACAATTTCAGATTGCTATGATAATTGAAAAACTGTCCCCTGGTTGGAAAGATCTCAAAAATGTGCTTCGACATAAAACAAAAGAGTTTTCAATTGAGAGTTTGATCACTCGCCTCCGAATTGAAAAGGAATCTAGAAGACAATATCAGACGGATGAAGTCCTAGCTATTTCTAACAACAAAAAGAGATTCACTGCAGTTCTGAAGCGTAAGGGAAAACCGTTAACGAATCAGAATCGCAATGATGTGAACCAAATTAAGAATGAGAATTCCTCAAGGGGCCATCTACTCCGATTTCTAGACAGCAACCATCAACTCAAAGAAATGACGCTCTGATTTTCACTTGCTTTAATTGTGGAAAACCGGGTCATATGGCTAAAAGATGTAAGAGCAGGCCTAAACCTGTTGGCTCTAATGCACAGGTTAACTTGACTGATAAGAAATTCGTTGCTATGATCACTGAAATCAACATGGTTGGTGGAAGTGATGGTTGGTGGATAGACACTGGCGCCTCTCGTCATGTCTGCTATGACCGTGCTATGTTCAAGACATACACGAATTCTGAAGATAAGAAAGTGTTGTTGGGAGATGCTCACGCCACTGATGTTGCTGGAATTGGAGACGTTGATCTGAACTTCACCTTAGAAAAGATTTTAGTCTTGAAGGACGTCATGCATGTTCCTGAAATTAGGAAGAATATTGTTTCTGTTTTCTTTTAAATAAGACAGGGTTTAGTCAGTCTATTGGGGCATATTTGTACACCATCACTAAGAATGATATTTTTGTTAGGAAAGAGTACGCCACTGATGACATGTTTAAGTTGAATGTTGATTTGAATAAAAATTTTCCTTCTCTTTACTCTTTGTGAGATTTTAATATTTGGCATGCTAGACTTTGTCACGTCAATAAGCGAGTTATCTCTAATGTAAGCAACTTAGGCCTAATCCCTAAATTAAATGTCAATGATACAAATAAATGTGAATATTGTAATCAAGATAAAATTACTAAGACTTCTCATTAATCAATTATTAAAGAATCTGATCTCTTAGATCTTATACACTCTGATATATGTGAATTAGATGGAACTTTAACTAAAAATAATAAACTTTATTTCATCACTTTTATTGACGATTGCTCTGATTAAACTTATGTATACTTAATGAAGGATAAAAGTGAAGCACTTGACACGTTTAAGATGTATGTAACTGAAATTGAGAATCAACATAGTAAGAAGATTAAGAGACTTCGTAGTGATAGGGGAACTGAATACGAGTCTGGGTTATTTAATAATTTTTATATTAAACATGAAATTTTACATGAGACTACTACTCCATATTATCTTGAAATGAATGGAAAAGTAGAAAGAAAGAATAGAACTCTTAATGAACTTGTTGTTGCAATTATGATGAATTCTTGTGCTGCACCTCATTGGCGGTGGGAATTTTATTGACTGTTTGATATGTCCTAAATAGAGTTCTCAAGTCAAAAAGTAAAATATCACCTTATGAGATATTAAAGTAAAGACAATCAAACTTGTCTTATTTGAGAACTTGGGGTTGTCTGGCTTATGTCAGAATTCCGGACCTGAAACGAGTTAAACTCGCTAGTAAAGCCTATGAATGTGTATTCATTGGGTATGTAGCAAATAGTAAGGCATAAAGGTTTTATGACCTGAATGAAAAGTGATCATATAATCAAATGATGCTGAATTCTATGAAGACAAATTTCTCTTCAAATCGAGAAATAATGGGGGCACTCAATCGAGTCACATCCTTGTGATAAGAAGCACAAAAAGCGACGATAATGTAGAAAAAGAACTTCGACGGAGTAAAAGAGTAAGAGTTGCTAAATATTATAGGCCTGATTATGCGGCTTATAATGTAGAAGAAGATCCAATAAATCTTCAATAAACATTGTCATCTTTGGATGCAGATTTATGGCAAGAAGCTATAAATGATGAGATAGAATCTCTAGATTCTAACAAGACCTGACACTCAGTAGACTTGCCTCTTGGTTGCAAACCAATTGGCTGTAAATGAGTTTTAAAAAAGAAACTAAAACCAGATGGAACTATTGAGAAATATAAGGCTCGCCTTGTATCCAAGGGTTTTAGACAAAGAGAAAATATAGATTTCTTCAACACTTTTTCTCCAGTCGCTAGAATTACATCCATTAAAGTACTTATTTCAATAGCTGCTATTTATAAATTAATAGTACACCAAATTAATGTTAAAACAACTTTTTTAAATGGTGACTTAGAAGAAGAAATCTATATGGAAAAACTGGAAGGGTTTGTGTTCCATGGACAAGAAAACAAGGTATGAAAGTTAGACAAGTCTCTATGGACTAAAACAAGCTCCTAAGAAATGGCATGAAAAGTCTGATAACTTAATGATATCAAATGGGTACAAAGTGAATAAAAGCGACAAATGCGTTTATTACAAATCTGAAAATCACATTTGCACTATCATACGTCTCTATGTAGACGATCTACTCATATTTGGATCAAACATTCAAACATTAATGATGTGAAATCAATGTTGTGCAACAACTTTGATATGAAAGAACTTGGAGAAGCAAGCATGATCCTTGGTATCAAGATCACAAGATCCGAATAAGAAACTTCTTTGGATCAATCACACTACGTGGAGAAGATCTTAAAGAAATATGAATACTTTGACTGTAAACCTGCGTGCACACCATAAGATCCAAGTGTGAAACTGTTTAAGAACACTGGTGAAAGTGTCAGACAAACAGAATATGCGAGAATTATTGGCAGTTTTAGATATGCCACTGATTGTACTAGACCTGATATTGCATATGTCGTAGGACTGTTGTGCAGGTTTATGAGTAGTCCGAGTAACGAGCACTGGCAAGCTATTGAGAGAGTCGTGAGGTACCTTAAAAGGACCCTGGATCTCGGCCTACATTACCAGAAATTTTCTGCTGTACTAGAAGGATACAGTGATGCAGATTGGAACACCTTATCAGATGATTCCAAAGCTACTAGTGGCTATATATTTAGTATAGCTAGAGGAGCTGTATCTTAGAAATCAAAGAAAAAAAAACTATCCTAACTCAGTCCACTATGAAGTCTGAGATGACAACACTAGCCATAACTAGTGAATAAGCAAGTTGGTTAAGATGCTTTCTAGCAGAGATCCTTCTGTGGAAAAAACCTATGTCAACTGTGTTGATCCGCTACGATAGTATCTGACTATTGCAAAAATTGAGAACCATTATTATAATGGTAAAAGACGTCAAATTAGAAGAAAACATAACACTGTTAAAAATTATACCACTAAAGGAGCTGTAAGAGTGGGTCATGTACGAACTGATGAAAACTTAGCAGATCGTTTGACAAAAGGATTAGCTAGAGAGAAAGTCCATAATACATCCAAGAAGATGAGACTAATGCTTATAAAGAAATGAGTTGCTCATGATGGTAACCCGACTTAGATGACTGGAGATCCCATGAAATAGGTTCAATGGGTAATAACAAGTCGTGGGCAATATTAGATGATGATGCAAGTAAAGCATGAATCCTAAAGTAATAAGAGGATGAGATGATAAAAACTCTTAATGAGATCTATACTTTGTATGAGGGAGTACCTAGGCTATAAGAGTACTCTTGATAGACTCACCTTTGTGATTGTGGAACTTAGGCCGGTTCCTATGAAATTTTGAGGCAAAATTTCTAGAGCTTTCACTAAACCGGGATACACGTGTAGGGCCATTAAAACACAAGCTATTAGAATACACTTTAAGAAAAGGTTGTATGCGGGTTTGATGTTTGAGATAAAGTTCAAGACAATGGTGTCACTCTTGTTGAATCGGAATCCTACATGCTACGTAGAGGTTCAAATCGTAGACATCTTTGCTTATGCACAATCTTAGAAACGTTTGACATTACTTCTAAAATCACCTTTTAAATTCAAGTGGGAGATTGTTAAAAAATCGATATGAATTTGAAATGGCCATCCATATTAATTAATGGAAGTTAAATAATTAATATTAATTAATTATTAATTAATAATTATAATGTGTCACTTATTAAAACCTAGTTTTAACCTAGTTTTGGCTGAATAACTTCCTCCCACTATTTTTTCTCTACTCTCCTACTATTCTCTCTCCACCCAGTTGAATCTCCTACCCATTAACAGGGTTCATCAATTTAGTTGCAAAGCACACTAAATTTCTAAAATTTTGGATTCTCTCTTTTTCCTCTTTATTCTCTTCATCTCAAACTATTTATGTTCTTCTTTATTTTTCGAGTGGTTTATTACACCATGAACGACTGCAATTATTTTCAAATACAAATAGTTTAAAACACCATCTGAAGGTGTATCTATACGAACGATTTATTACAGTGCAAGTGATAATCGTACTTTTTGAACGAATTGTTTTATCCTAGTGACGTCATTGAAACGTAACTGCGTTGCATAATTTTGACAGTACGACGAAACGTTTTAAAAAAAACGACGAAACGTTTTTTAAAAAACGACCTAGTACACGATTCATCATGATAATTTTCTTTATGACAAAATTTCCAAAACCGAAAAACAACAATTGTTAATACCTAACATAATTCAAATTTAAAACCTTAAAAGAAACACACTCTTAAAATCCAAACTTTTCACAACTAGACAAACCCTTAATACTTGAGCAGCACATTAATATTTATTATCACCAATAAAAAAGCCAATGACCATAAACACATGTGGTGACACTCTTTAGCTAATGCAACCCTTGAAAACACTCTAAAGCTTCATCACTTTTATATAAAACATTATCCGCACTATCAATGGGTTAATTCTAATCCATGCGTAGTGGAGAAGATCATTTTATATCCTTCATTAAGAGTGTTAATTGATCCTTATAATTCTTGCACCAAAACATTATAGTATCTTAATTAGTGTATCTTTGACTCAACGGCGCCGTTTTTATATGGTCAAATTGCACTTCCGGAATTTCTTACATGAGGTCGATCCATGATGGACTATGGTCGCTGGAAATGATGTGGCCACGTGTCATGTTAGGAACGTAAAGAAAATTAGCCGTTAATAGGATGACATGGAACAGACAACAACATCGGAAAAAGGGAAATGGATGATGCGCTTGCGCTCCGTCAAAAGTTGTTTTTCTGAATACAAAACAAAAATTGTTAGTGGATGAAAATATAATGAAGGCAACACGTAGTATCATGTTACAACACCACGTTTTTGTTTCTGAATGATTTAACTTGCTACCCCAATTAAACCTGACATGTCAGATATTTTCATAATTTTCAAATCATAAATAAATTTGAGTAAAAAATACGAATAAATTTTTGAAAGTTCATTTAAATTTTTTTATGACAAATCAAACTTCTAGTAATTCATATTTGAATTGTCGGTATAAGTGAGTGTTTGGTTTAACTTTTAAAGTAATAAATTCATGTTTACAAATGAATTTGACGTGATTTTAAAGAAACTAAGAAATGAAACTTCTCTATTACTGCACATTTTTGAGGCGATTTTGCAAATTTTGACACCAAATCAAATATAAATTAATTTTTTTATTGATTTTTTTTTTATAAATCTTGGCATCTACCTTATTTTTTTTAAATTTTTAAAATCTTAATAGCAGTGTTTTAAAAATCGGATCGGATTGGTCGGTCGGACCGGAAACCGGGACAGTAGTCAGTCTGATTCAATTGACGGATCGGCCTCGCCATTGAACCGATACGAATTGGAAAAATCGGCGATTTAATTGTTTTTTTTTAATATACTTAGTAGTGTATTACTTAAATAACATTCTCACATAAAATTTTTTCGTTAGTGATAAATTACAGACTTTATTGACTATTTGTTATTTTTCCTAATACATTTTCCTAAATAGTTTATAATTTTGTGGTTAGTAACAAATTAGTTACCTTATTATTTTAATTTTTTAGATTGTTATATATTTTATCTTTTTATATTTTGTCACTGCTAATAATTTTAATTAATTATAATTTATAATTAATTATATTTAGTGTCAAAATATTAACAAAAGAAAAATACATGTATTTTGTTGAAAGGGAAATTGAAATAGTATAAACATATTGAGTTTTATTTGGTTTTCTTTTTAGAAGAATCATATTTTACTTACAAATAGTTACCTCTTATTTCATAATAATCATCAATAAATGATATCATTGATGGAGAAGCTGTTGCAATTAGACTTTGTTTGCAATTAAATTTTGTAATTTTGTTATGTGTGATACATTTGTTTAAAATTTGAATTTAAATTATGAACTTGTGAATTTATGATATGATATTTTCAAAAAATTTAAGTACTAGTTATATTTTTGTAGAAACTGAATCATCCGGTTCGACCGGTTTTATATCTATATAATGACAAATCTATTCAATCGAGTTATCCGATTTAATCCGATTTAGTCATGCGGTTCGACCAGTGACCCAGTGGTTCGACCGATAAACCAGTGACCCAATATCCTCACCGGTTCGATGACCGGCCCGATTTTTAAAATACTGCTAAATAGTTCATATTCAATAATAAAAAAATAAGCAAAAATTCGAAAAATGTTATAATTTAGTGAAAATTTTAAAAAGTGTGACAATTTATTGAAATTTTCAAAATTCTCGATAGTCTAATTTTTTTCTTCAAAAGTTCTGATATTTCTTCAATTTTTTTTCTTCTAAAAATCATTAATTTTTTATAGGAAAGTTTTAGTATTTTTTCATAAATTCCGATAAATGCAATAGAAAATTCAATTTTTTTTATTAAAGACATAAAGTAATAACAATAATATCTAGGATGTCAAATTTAATTGGGGGTGACCCGTTAAATTATTTTTTCAAAATTTTAATTTTATGCAAACCATTACAATAAACTTTTCGATGTTGGTCAGGTTTATTACATATCCATCATATTAATAGTCATTTTTTTAGCTTTGAAATTTTTACTTTATTCTATTTTTCAATTCATAAATTTTAGATTTCTTCCTTATTATTGATCCGTATGTCCAATCTAATAAGGAGTTTTTTGAGATACTGATAAATGACGAGAGAGTGGAGAGGTTGTGGTGCTTAAGATGCTTCACCGTCTATCTTCTTCAACTTCTTTTCACTGCTAACACTAATCATTCAGGGCGCCACTGTTAACTCTCAAATTCGACGCCTAGTTTGAATTAATGGAGATAATAAAGAAAAACAATTTATATGAAGTTTCGACAAAATTGTGAAACCTAGTCGTTTGGGTCGAAGTCACATTTTTTTACAAGGAGAATATGCTGAACGGGTTTGGAAAATATTTTAAGTCTTGGAAGATGATTCAACATAGAATTATTGTTGGTGTTTTTGATGTAAGATTTGAATTCAAATGAAGGAGGGAACTTTGTTCTTATCCAGATTTTTAAAAGAGACACGTGGAGCATTTTAAAGGAAAGAAGACATGTCGAGCGCCACTTGTCTTATTTTTGTAGGAAGGCTGTTAAGGATAGTTATTTCGATCATTATAAATAGGAAGTCCTAGCGTTAGGATTGGGGGTGTTCAAAGTTGTACAAAATCTCTAGAATTACTCAAAAGTATCCGTGTGCAGAGAAAAAAGTGTGTCGAGAAAATGTATGTTTGACAAAATACCATATCTTTACAATTTAATTCAAATTTTATCTTTTTTACCACAAGTTTATCTTCTTTATTACCCAAGTTATTTTCAATGCATTTACTTGCGTTTGATTAAGTTTATGCAATTTAATTTCTTTGAATTTTTGAAGTTGTTAACTGTAGATCATGAATACTGTCGAAGTATTCACCATTTTCCAAACTTTATTTCAAGATTTACTAGCACATGTTCTAAGATCAGTATGGTCGATCCTGTAAGTAACCAAATTCTTTTTCGATTTGGAAGACCAACAGTTGTTTACTAATTTTCACGGTAAACAAATTGGCGCGCCTAGTGGGACAATGCTAATAGTGTTCTTTTTAAAACTTCGTTTTGTTGATTGTTCTCTTTGAAAACTTCATTGTATGTTATTGAGAAGTGGTAAAGTAGCCACCACTAACGAAGATAGACCAAGGAGAAGATATACTAGGCGAATGGCAAATTCAAATCAGCCAAATGTTTAGATTCCTCAAAGTTCATTGAGTAACAGTGGATAATCGCCCCAAGTATCTTCAATCGGGGGAATAACGGCTCCAGCGATTGTGTCAAAACCAATGCCATCCACGACAAGTTCGATGCTCACGCAGTCGATTACCCATAGTGAGCCTATTCTAAATTATACTAGGTCAAGAGGTCCTCTAGTAACCCCTCCACCAATGGGGAATGCTTCGAGTAGGCCCTTCATGCCCTCGGGTTTCTCTATGCCCTTAGGCAGTCGAGATCAACCTTATGGAATGCCAACATCTATGATGGCAAATTTGCATAACACCGTCTCAACATTCTCAGAACCAGTAATGAATGTTACTTCGCCATTATAAGGATCAGGATTTGGGATAAACATGGGTCGAAGTAGCTAACCTTTAGGAATTGGTTATTCCACCAAAATGCCAAACTTGACTAATAATTCTGCAGCGGTTATTAGGCAACAAATGGATGAGAGTAATCACGAAATGGTCCAAATGTTGGCCAAACAATAGGGACGATTTTTAATCCCCTAATCTAAAGCACCACTCAATCCAACCAACAAATGACAACACAAATGACACGCCTTGTGAATTTGTTTGGAGTACCATAACCTCCTCGACATCCACAGAGAGAATACACATCGGTGAATCAGGGAATAATCCTCGAAGAAGATCCTACCATTAATCAAGTTCAACCAAACCAAAGAGACCTGCGCTATACAAATATAGTCAATGCAAGAGTAGCGATCGAACATCCCAGAGACGAACCTCCTAGAGGCCAACCTCAAATTCCCATTGAGGAAATACCAAGGGTAGTAATGGTGGATAGGAATCAAAATACTAATAAAGTTGTACAAAAGATTCGACGTAATGATATGGCTGCAGATAACAATCTAGCAGTCATGGTCGAAAGGATAATGACGCGAAATGGGGAAACATTGGTCTTCAGAGACCAAACTATACTTCACCATTATCAGAGTATATTTTACAATTAGATTTACCTCCTAGATGGAAAGTTCCTAAGTTCACTAAATTTTCTGGGGATACCACTAAATCCACTATCGAACATGTGGCTAGGTATTTGATAGAGGCTGGAGAGATTTCGAATAATGAAAATCTTAGGGTAAAGTTTTCCTAATCTCTCACCAAAAATGCTTTTGCATGGTTTACAACCTTGCCACCAAACTCGATCTATAATTGGACTCAGTTAGAAAGATTTTCCATGAACAATTTTATATGGAACAAACCAAGATTAGCCTGAAGGAATTGGCCAGTATCAAACGAAAGTTTACTGAGCCAATATATGATTACTTGAATATGTTCAATTTACTTAAAGCCAGGTATTTTACACAAGTTCGAGAACATGATTTAGTTGAAATGGCCGTTGGAGGTCTAGACTATTCTATTAGAAAGAAACTAGATACCCAATACTTGAGAGATATGGCCAAACTGGCTGATAGGGTTTGACAATTGGAAAGCTTGAAGGAGGAAAAGGCCAGAGCAAATAAAAACAAGAGGGTGTCCTACGTCGAATTTAATGGAGACAACAAGGGACAATATAACGAGCCTCCAAACTTCGACAAAAGTGAGATCGATCTCGTTGAGTTAAAGCAAGAGCCCCCTTATTCCTGTAAAGTCTTAGCCCCATCAAATGTGAACAACCCACTCGAACCAGACAAAAACGATAGATTCCCTAAGAAAACTTACACCTTCGACGTCACCAAGTGTGACGAAATCTTTGACTTTTTAGTTAAGGATGGTCAAATGATAGTGCCTACCGGTGCTAAAATTCCTCCTTTAGAGCAAAGGAAGAAGAGAGGTTTTTGTAAGTATCATAACTTTTTAGGTCATAAAACATCTCAATGTTTTGTTTTCAGGGATCTTGTTCAAAATTCCATCAAGGATGAGAGACTAATGTTTGGACAAAAAGTGAAGGCTCAGATGAAAATCGATGTTTACCCTTTACAAGTGGTTGGTGCTTATTTAACTGAACCAGCTGTTGTCAATATGATCGAAGTTACTGATGAATTTGCTCACAATGTTAACATGATCGAAGTCAGTAGCAAATTTGTCAATCATGTTGTCATGGTTAAGATCACTGAGGATCTTGACGAGAAGGTTATGAAAGATTGCATATGTGAGGTTACTGATGGTCTCACCAAAGGAACCATCAAAGGCTGTAACAACGAAACTGTTGATGGTTTTGATACTACAGGAATCACTGAGGATTCCAATCTGGTGATGGCAACAAAAGAAACCAATGATGGTTTCATGCGGATGGATAAGGCTACTGATGGCCTTATAATAGAGTTTCAAAATCTAGATATTACTGAGGATGCCGCTATGAATATTAACATGGTCGAACTTTCACAAGAAACTTTGATGGAAATTAACGAAGAGCGACGACAAGAGGAATACAACAAAATAGCTTTCCTGAAGGAAGAAGAGAGTCTGATCAATTTCCTACATAGGTGTCAGAAGAAAAATTCGGAGGTTATGCTCTGCCCAAGGTTTAGCGCCGTGTTCAATAAGAAAGCGGCCCAAAATATGGAGGGAGTTCGATTGGCGAAGGCCAGAAAAAACTGGAAAGACTTCGGTAGCCACCATGTTTTCGACAAGAAAGGGCCATACATGGGGCAGGATCAAGTGAAGCAAATATTCCCAAGTTCCAAACCTACCATTTTTAAACCACCCGCAGAGGCTTCCAGAGGAAAGTGGGCAAAGCCAGTCGAAGACAGAGAGCGAGGCCAACAAAAATGGCAGAACTTCGAGGTCAATGGGGGTTCATCGATTGGGTACCGTAGGGACTTCAAGACCTCCAGGAAATCAGCTTATATCTCTGAGAACTACAAAGGCAAGAATCTGATGACCAGATCTCAATGGAGAAGGGAGTAAAGGAGAAGGAAGGAAGAAAGGGAGGCCAGAGAGAATCAGAAAGCTGAGTCAAGCACCAATGTACCTGCTGAAAAAGGTGAGAAAAAGGAGTTGAAACCCATTAAAAAGAAGCCTGTAGAGGTGATCCGCTGTCGCGCACAGATCAAAAACGAGTAGTTTGAAAAACGGTAGTTTAGCGATAATGACTCGAGTCGTATCACAAGGATTCTTGTATTATTTCAACCAACTAAAGAAAAGGTTTATAGGGGGTTTTAATTTTTGATTTAGAATTCGATTTAGAAAATAAGCAGTAAAATAAGTGATTCAAAACAAGTTAATCTACCGGTTCGACTCCCAACTCATCATCGGTTATTACAATTCCGATTCCCCAAGCGGTTCCAATCCCTGTTCGATTGCAATATTGACAAACAAGGATCGACAATACCACACGACTTATAATCCTAATTAGCAAATTAAGCAAACGGTTAAAGATGGCGCAAATTAACGAAAAAGCTAAGTTAATCTGCGATTAAGTTAAGGAACATCGATCAATCGAATTAAATCTAATTTATTTTATAAGAATGAATTAAGCAAACGAAGTTATAAAATGAATTGGAACAGAATTAAATTAAATCGGAATTATAATAAACCTTAAGGGATTACGGGTTTCGAAACTGACAGATTTT
Source organism: Lathyrus sativus (assembly GCA_963859935.3). Taxonomy (NCBI): domain Eukaryota; kingdom Viridiplantae; phylum Streptophyta; class Magnoliopsida; order Fabales; family Fabaceae; genus Lathyrus; species Lathyrus sativus. The sequence goes on from OZ012739.1 coordinate 667,834,205, forward strand.
TCCTCAGGATTAGTTCACCATGGAAAACATGAAAGCTAAAGAAAAATTCGTGAAAAACTAGGGTAGCCGTCACTTTAGCACGAAAACAACCTTATAAACAGAATAAGATTTTCATTACACACTCAACTGGGTCGGAAACATAAACCAAGCCCAATAGGGATGACCTAAAATAACTAAATTATTACATTCAGAACTTCAACGAATTATTCGAGACTCAAGCAATCCGAATCAGCTTCTTCGTGCAACATGCAAGTTGTAGATATTTTTCTTAGGATTCTAACGACTAGTAGAACGCCTCGATCCGATTCATGTAGCTCCAGTTATGAATTTTTTATTAAAAGCTGCTAATGCTGGAAATAACAAACAAAAATCAAATAAGGCTGAAAATAAATTGAATAGTAAAAACATCATAAAATAGCAAAACAAACAAACCAAACTATAGAAATGTTTAAGTCTAAACATAGAGGAAGGTGCATCAAAATGCACTGATCAAATTCCCCCACACTTGAACCTTTGCACTTCGAGCAAAGTATTACCAAAACTCATGAAACACAAAAATATTTAGATACTCATTCTAGGCTGTAAACTCTTCTTCAGTCAAGATTGCATCGATAGGTACTAATTTTGCACACTAAGGATATCACAAGAACACAAATCCGTAATTGTGCGGTCATAAAGCTCTCTCCTATACAAACCAATCCAAATCATGCATAATGCCTAAGTCTAACTTACTCATCCTCCTTTTTACTCTCTTTCATTCTAGTGCAATCACATTAAGCCCTTTATCTATTCACACACATGGTAAATAAGCTTGCTAGTGACTATGATCCATATATTTTTAACAATTCACAATTAGACACTTTTTGTCTTTTTTCGTCTTTTTTTAAGGTTTCACAACCGTTAGCCTAAGTGACCGGGTGAGGGTCACCTAACTTAAAAGGTGGATTTCTATTTTGACTTCTTATTAAGCACGAGATCATTCACTTATTTGCATCAGCTTAATTACTTAGCGTGTCACTTCTAGATGGTGCTGACTGCTAGATAAACTAATTAAGAGCTATTAAAGGATGAGAACTCAAGACTATGTCATAACAAGTATTTAAATCAATTTCCATATTCCAGAGACTTAAGGTATTAAAATGATACCGATCTTATGAACTGTTCTTAAGTCTCCACAATCTAACCTCAACTTGATCTATAGCCTAAAAATTTCAAAAAATGCATTTTGTTTCTAAGTAAAACAATTTTTTTTTAAATTTAAGAACAAAACCAAAACAAAACAAAATTTAAAACAAAATAAAACAATGATTCCCTCCCCCACACTTAAAACATGAATTGTCCTCAATGAAAGGACATAACTATTAAATAAAAGTGAGAGAAAGGAAAGAACACACCCGGGTAGTCAAGGTGGATATGTGATCATATAAGCAGTCTTTCTCAAAGAGAGATCTTCTACAGGCTCCTCTCCCAAAGCGGAGATGTCATAAAGTAACTTTGGGTAGCATCCATTGACCTTGAAATATTTATTAGTGCCTTCGACTTTTATTCCAGGATCAAAGAAGAATCTTCGATAAGTAAAAGTGTCAAATGGGCACGTGAAAGTGGTCCCTTTTTCCACAACATAAAGAATCAAAGGATTAAGGGGCTGCCTCACTGCTTTTATTCCATCTTCAATTGAGACCTTACGCATACTCATGGATGAGCTAAAATTACGAGTGTCAACCAAGGTCCATCCAATTCCCTTCTTATGTTCCTACAATAACTTTTCTTCCTGCTCAAGTTGAAGCTTTGATGAATAATATAAATCCTCAGGAAGTGGTTTAGAAGGTTGTTGTTCAGTAGAATGTTTGGTTGGGGTGGCCAGGATGTCGAGAGCTTCAACTGTATAAACAACTTCAACAACTCCATCTGTAGGAAAAATGCTAACCTGCAAGGCAACCTCAATCTCAGAACAAAGGTTAGTTTCAATGCAGTCATCATATGAGTAACTATCATCAAAATAAGACAATGATGGAAAATCAGCTGCAAACAAATCAATACAAGTATCATCAACCAAATCAAAAATCAATTTAATATGAAAAACAAAATGCTCTTCTTCCTCATCAATCTTCTTACTTTTCAGTACTCTATGTGGAAAAGGAATTGGTGGTACATACTCTTTTTCAAGCTCAACAACAATGGAAGGTTCAGGTTCAGGTCCAGGTGTAGGTTTAGGTGTGACCTCAACAACTTCTTTATTTTTTTTCTAGGGCTGGTTCTGCAACTTTTCCGGATCTTAAGGACATTGCACTCATATTAGGGTTAGTGACATTAGGATTTACTACTATCTAGGTAGGTAGTTGGTTTGATCCTTGAACTTGCTGTATGGCATTCATTAAAGTGGAAAGCTGTCCAATTTGTGCCTGTAAGGTCTGAATACTAGAATTTGTCTGTTGCTGAAATTAGGGATCATTTACAGCCATTTGCTTGACAAGGTCCTCTAGTGATGGTCCAGAAGGTGCAGAGGTGGTTACTTGTAGAGGGTTATGTGGTGGTGGTAATGTTAACGTTAATTGTTGTTTCACTAAATAAGTGAGCTCATCAAGTCTAGTTTCTAGAGATTTTTTGTAAGAAGAAACCTGAATCTCATTCACACCTTTTGTTTGAACAGAATTGTTTATAGTTGTAAATTGTTGGGAGTTGAGTGACATATTCTCAATCAAGGCTTTGGCAGTAGCCGGGGTCTTATCAGAAAGTGCTCCACCACCAGCAGCATCTAAAATGTTTCTATCCATTGGTAGCAATCCCTCATAAAAATATTGGATAAGTAACTGTTCGGTAATCTGGTGTTGCATACATTTGGACACTAATTGTTTGAATCTCTCCCAGTATTCATACAATGAATCCATGTCAATCTGTCTAATACCACATATATCTTTTTTGATTGAGGAAACTCTTGAGGCAAGAAAGTATCTCTGTAGAAAGACTTTCTTCAAATCGTTCCAGGTTGTGACAAAATTAGGCTCAAGATAGTAAAACCAATCTTTGGCAGCTCCCTGTTGTGAAAGCGGGAAGACTCTCAGCTTGATGTGATCTTCTGTGATTCCTTCAGGTCTCAAAGTTGTAGAGCACACAACCTGAAGTTCTTTCAGATGCATATACGGGTCCTCACCTGCAAGACCATTAAACCTTGGTAACAAGTGTATTAAACTAGGTTTCAATTCAAAAGGTACAGTAACAACATGATATTTAATACATAAATCATTATAATTATTATCAGGAGCAGCAAGCTCTTTGAGAGTTCTTTGATCAGCCATGTTATCAAAAGGAGAAAAAAATTAACAAAGAATTAAAAATCGCAAAACTAATTCAGCAATGCAGTAAACAATTTGAAAAATACCAACAATGTCCCTAATTAGAAAAAGAATGGAAAAATAGAAAAACCGAATAAAATAAAATCTAAAAATTATGAAAATATAACTAAAAATCAAATCAAATCAGAATGAATCAATAAAAGAAATTCGGATTTTTTTAAAAATATGAAAATAAAAAATAAATCAAATAAAATAGAAAAATGAAGAATTTGCGATTTTCAAGATCAGATTCTTTTAGAATTTTATTGTAAAGGAGTATTGTTTGTCAATTTTTTCCGGATTTTCTGGAAAAAATTCGGAGCAAATCAAAACAGTAGCTTCCAACTTACCTGATAGGCTGAAACGCTTACCCCTATTCTGTAACCCTGAAAATTAACACACAAAAAACAAAAAGCAAAAAACAAAAAAACAAAAACTCTAACAAAACTCTAAAATTAAAATTCTAAAATTGACTAAAATTAAGAAGAATCCCCGGCAACGGCGCCAATTTGATTGTTTGTCGCGCACATATAAAAATGAGCAGTTTGAAAAACGGTAGTTTAGCGACAATGACTCGAGTCATATCGCAAGGATTCTTGTATTATTTCAACCAACTAAATAAAAGGTTTATAGGGGGCTTTAAGTTTTGATTTAGAATTCGATTTAGAAAATAAGCAGTAAAATAAGTGATTTTGAAATAAGTGATTCAAAATAGGTTAATCTACCGGTTCGACTCCCAACTCATCATCGGTTATTACAATTTCAATTCCCCAAGCAGTTCCAATCCCTATTCGATTGCAATATTGACAAACAAGTATCGACAATACCACACGACTTATAATCCTAATTATCGAATTAAGCAGACGGTTAAAGATGACGCAAATTAACTAAAAAGCTAAGTTAATCCGCGATTAAGTTAAGGAACATCGACCAATCGAATTAAATCTAATTTATTTTATAAGAACGAATTGGAACAAAATTAAATTAAATCATAATTATAATAAACCTTAAAGGATTACGGGTTTCGAAATCGGCAAATTTTTCCTCAGGATTAATTCACCATGGAAAACATGAAAGCCAAAGAAAAATTCGTGAAAAACTAGGGTAGCCGTCACTGTAGCACGACAGCAACCTTATAAACAGAATAAGATTTGCATTACACACTCAACTGGGTTGGAAACATAAACCAGGTCCAATAGGGATGACCTAAAACAACTAAATTATTACATTCAGAACTTCAACGAATTATTCGAGACTCAAGCAATCCGAATCAGCTTCTTCGTGCAACAAGAAAGTTGTAGATATTTTTCTTAACTTTCCAACGACTGGTAGAACGCCTCGATCCAATTCATGTAGCTCCAGTTATGAATTTTTTATTAAAAGCTGCTAATGCTGGAAATAACAAACGAAAATTAAATAAGGCTGAAAATAAATTGAATAGTAAAAATATCATAAAATAGAAAAATAAAAAAAGTAAACTATAAAAATGTTTAAGTCTAAACATAGAGGAAGGTGCATCAAAATGCACTGATCAAGAGGGAAAGGTATTTGCCACTCAAGAAGACGAGGCTAAAAAGGAGCATGATCATTCGATCATTGAAGATGAGATGCTCACTGATGACTTCGATACAAATTCAGAAGCATCTTTGGGCATCATGGTTAATGTGGTATCTGTGCTGCCAAGGCAGTTCGACCAAGTTACTGATGTCGAAGAGCTGGAGGATAATACCGACATAGAGATGGCCACTAACATGCCAGTTTATTACTATGTTATGAACAACGATTGCATGGAAGAACAAAATGCATTCTTAGAGAAACCAAATAAGGCTACAAAAAGTCACTTAAAGCCTCTTTTTATTACAGGAAAAATCAAAAATGTACCAGCCAACAAGATTCTGGTAGATTGCGGTGCAGTAGTAAACCTAATGTCGTATTTCATGCTAAAGAAGATACGAAAGTTCGACACGGACACGAAGTCTCACAATATGGTGTTATCCAACTATGAAGGAAAAATTGGCACTACATTAGGGGTGATTCAAGTCGATCTGACGATAGGAACCATTTCTAGACCAACCATGTTTATGGCTGTGGATACTAAGGCTAACTAAAATTTTTTTTAGGGCGTGAATGGATTCACGGCATAGGAGTCGTACCATCATCAATGCATCAAAGAATTACCATATGGCGAACGGATGGTATTACAGAAAATATCAAAGCCGATCAGAGCTATTTTATAGCCTCAGTTAATCATGTCTATAAACGCATCTTTGACAAACATTAGGCTAATATTGCTCCTTACAATCTGTCCAGTTTCACATTTTACTCCAGATGATAATGCATATTGCTCTTTATATTTGCACCCCACTAATGGTTTTTAGTGGGATCGAGAGGTTGTGGGCGAAGATGACCTTGCATACATAGAGACATATGGAATCGACCCAATAGGTTTAGGGAGCGAGTTTGGCGATGATGACTGAGTTTCCAGCGCTCAAAAGAATTTTGGCTTATATAGCTGAAAATAAATTGAAAGTGGCTTTGGAGGCCGAAGTAAAATTCATGGCATTCGAAGCCAAGAAGAAGTCATGTCAAGAAATTCCTGATAAGGACTTTGACCCATAACCACCTGATAAGGTTCGGGATAAAGTGCAAGGCCAGAGGCTCGACGCCATTTATGATTACGAGTCTTTGGGGTTTGAGAAAGATCTGCTGGCAACCAAAATTAAAATGCTAGCGTAAGATCCACTCGAAGAGATTGACTTGGGAGACAGGGCGACAAAAAGGCCAACATATATCAGTGCCAATATCAACCCTCAATTCAAAGCCGAAGTGATCCAATTGCTAAAGGAGTTCAATGTCTGCTTCGCATGGGATTATGACGAGATGACTGGTTTAAACTAAGAGCTGGTCGAATTAAAGTTGCCAACCAATCCTGGGAAGAAGCCCATTAAGCAGAATCCAAGGTGAAAATTAAAGAAGAGGTCGGAAAACTTATGCGGTGCAAATTCATCTATAGCCAGGTATGTCGAATGACTTTCAGATATCGTGGCAGTTATTAAGAAAAATGGTACTTTGAGGGTCTGCATAGATTTTAGAGATTTAAATGACGCAACCCCAAAGGATGAGTATTCGATGCCTGTGGCAGAAATTCTATTCGATGCACGGTGGATATTCATGATATAATCAGATATTCATTGCTGAAGAGGATGTCCCAAAAACAACATTTTGATGTCTTGGAGCATTAGGCACTTATGAATGAGTGGTGATGCCTTTCGGCTTAAAAAAGGCTGGGGAATACCAAAGGGAAATTAATTCGATTTTTCACGATTTCATTTAGACTATTATGCAGATCTATATTGATGATATTGTTGTAAAGTCAATTTCTGGGAAAAGTCACATAGACCATCTTTGACAATCCTTCGAAAGGATGAGGAGACATGGTTTGAAAATGAATCCTCTCAAATTTTCTTTTTGTGTGCAGGCGGGGGATTTCTTAGGATTTGTGGTCCACAAAAGGGAATCAAAATAAACTAGAACAAGACCAAGGCCATAATGGGGGCGAAAGCGCCATCGACAAAGAAGGAGTTGCAGTCATTGATGAGCAAGATTAATTTCTTAAGAAGGTTTATCTCAAACCTTAGCGGAAAAACTCAAGCCTTCTCACCTCTGCTTTGACTTAAGAAATAAGGATTCAAATAGGGGAAAGCTCAACAAGAGGCTTTCGACAAAATCAAAAAGTACTTGAGCCACCCTCCAATTCTGATTCCACCTTGTAGAAATAGGAATATGAGGTTGTACGTATCTGTGTCAGATAAGACTTTAGGGAGCATGTTAGCTCAAGAAGATGAAGATGGTGTTGAAAGAGCCATTTACTATCTTAGTAGGGTCTTGAATGATGCAGCAACTAGGTATAGCACAGTCGAAAAATTATGCCTATGTTTGTATTTCTCATGTGTAAAACTTAAGCATCATATAAAGCTTGTTGACATTTTTGTTTCCTCTTATTTTGATGTTATAAAGCATATGTTATCGAAACCAATTTTACATAGTTGAATTGGCAAATGGGCATTAGTTTTAACTGAATATTATTTAACTTATATGCCTTTAAAAGTTGTTAAGGGATAAGTAGTGGCAGACTTTATAGTCGACCACTCTATAAATGAAGAATCATTAAATTACCTCGAACTAGAACCTTGGAAGTTGTACTTCGATGGTTCGAGTCATAAAGACGGGACAAGCGTAGAAGTCTTGATTATTTCTCTTAACAAAGTTCCAACAAAATTCAAGTATAAAGTGGAAGGTCTTTGTTCGAATAATCAAGCTGAATACAAGGCTCTTATAGTCGGACTTGAAATATTGTTGGAATTGGGGGCAACTAGAGTAGAAATAATGGGTGACTCATATTTGGTCATAAAACATATCACAAAAGGAGTATAAATGTGTGAAAGAAAATCTCATCATGTACTTCGTGATAGCCAATCAACTTTTAAAAATATTCGAGTTGGTTAGCATTCGACACATTCCTCTATTGGAAAATCAATTAGCTAACGATTTGGCTCAGATTTCCTCTGGATATAAAATTTCAAAAGAAAAGTTGCAAGAAGCGATCAAAGTCAGAGGGAAAGTTGTGCCGGCCAGATTATCCCCATCAGATCTATAAACAACAAAGCTAGGTTACGCTGACAAAGAGAACTTTGAGATATTAGCAATAGACAACTTGACAGACAAAGATTGGAGAAAACAAATAGTGGAATATTTGCAAAACCCAACGGCGTCTACTGAACAAAAAATCAGGTATCGAGCTTTAAGTTACGTTTTTTGGGAAATAAGTTATTTAAAAAGACTCATAAGCGAGTTTTGCTTAAATGTATTAGTGAATTTGAGGCGAATTTAGCCCTTTCAAGTGTCCATAGTGGGGCATGTGAGGCACATCAAGTGAGCCATAAGATGAAGTGGTTGTTATTTCGACAAGGAATGTATTGGCCCACCATGTTGAAAGATTGTATTGAGTTTGCCAAAGGGTGTCAAGAATGTCAAGTGCATGTAGGCATACAACATGTTCCTGCAAGCGAATTGCATTCTATAGTCATACCATGACCCTTTAGAGGCTGGGATTTAGATCTTGTTGGAGAGATTCGACCAACATCATCCAAAATCCAAAGGTACATCTTGGTCGGTATTGACTATTTTACAAAATGGATTGAAGTTGTACCACTGATGAATGTTGACCAAGAGGATGTGATCAAATTCATCAATAAGTACATCATTTACAGGTTTGGAATTCCATAGACTATTACAACAGACCAAGGACCGGTATTCATTGGTCGAAAGATGTAAGAATTTTCTAAGGAAATGGGTTTCAGACTGTTAACATCTACACCCTATTATGCCCAAGCTAATGGCTAAGTTGATGCATCAAATAAGGTTGTCATTTGTTTGATTAAGAAACACGCGGGGAAAAATCCTAGAAATAGGTATAAGACTTTAGACCAAGGCGACCCCATTTCGGTTGACATTTGGCCATGATGCAGTTTTACCGACCAAAATTTATTTACAATCGACAAGAACTCAAAGACATCATGAAATTCCATCAGAAATATATTGGAATATGATGTTGGACGAATTGGTTGATCTGGACGAAGAGAGACTCAGCGCCTTTGAATTGTTAAAAAGACAGAAAAAGAGAGTAAAAACGTCTTATAACAAGAAAGTTAAAGTTAAAACATTTTTTTCCTAAAGACTTGGTTTGGAAAGTAATCCTTCCTATGGATCAAAAAGATAGGACTTTAGGGAAATGTCCCCCTAAATGGGAAGGTTCTTTTCAAATTATTCAAGTATTCTCTAATGGCGCATATGAGATCGAAGAGTTAAGTGAGGATAAAATGATCTTGAGAGTGAATGAAAAGTATTTGAAGAAATACAAACCTGCACTCCAAGAGATAAAAATAGCAAAAGAATAATCACATATGATATAGTCGAAGCCAACATGGTAAAATAAATTTTTTCCAGAATGGCTAAATCCGTTACATAAAAAAGAACCACGAAGGGCTCAAAACCGTTACATAATAAAATCCAGAGTTATGATAAATAAAAAAGAGGACTAGTGCTAAAAGGAAAGACTAGCCTTCATCTTGAAATACTTCACCCTTAGAGGTTCTAACCACTTTTCAGAAACATATTTGGTTGACCTCAGTGTATCTAACTTGGTTTCCAATTTTCGGGCTTTATCAACATATGTCAACCCAACATCGAGCTCTTTGGTAACCTTAGAATTGTCGAATTTCAAAAGTTCAGCATTTCATTTCATGGCCTTTAAGATTTTGACCTGTAGCTCTTTTATTTGTTCCTTCCAAGAGGCGATATCTTGATTATTAATTTCGATCTCAGCCTTTTTTTGTTCCTGAGCTTTCTCTAAATTCGCCAATCGGTTAGTTGACTCGGAGGCGAAGTCCCATGCAGCTGCTGCAGAACCAACCTAACTCTTAATATCTTTCAAAACTTGCATTATTTTGTGAAAATTAGCAGTATCCTGATCGATCAGGGAACTCAATTCCAAGATGACATTCATAACTTCAGGAGAAGCGGTCAAAGTATCAAACTTTTTAAGAAGACCTTTTATAGCAATTAGAGAAGTAGAGTCAAACTCCAGAAGTCGAAATAGGTCACCTTTAAAAATATTTTCCTTGATTTTTGAAAGTATTTCATTCGCAGGATTATTTAAGGATTGGTCCCCTGATATTGAGGAAGAAATAATACTCTTCTCAGATGAACTCCCTCTAGAACTGATCAGAGTTTTCAGGTATTCATGAGGGTTTTTTTTAAAAGCAACCAGTTCTTTTGTAGAAAAGGCTGCATTAGTTTTAGTCAAATCCTTTACATTCGCCAGAGCAGGATCAGAGGTTGGTTGGTTGGTTATGCCATCATGATTTTCCTTATTTTCTTCTTTGTCTTTGCCTTCGTCTTCCTCAACACTGGCTTCTGCATCCATAAACTCTTCAATAGGAGGCATGGAATAGTTTTTGAACAAGAAGCGATATTCCATTTCTTCCATATTGTCGTCTTGATCTTGCAGGATGACATCTATGTTTTCGACTCTTGGGGAGCCATCCTCAGCTTCATCTTTGACGCGGATTTCAGTGTGATCTACCTCCATATCATCCTTAGCTGTCTCTGCCTGGGTTTCCTTCTCTAGGTCACCTTCACGCTCAAACCCACTAGTGTGGGAATTTTGAGTTGTAGTTTTAGGCAACAAAGTCTCACGTTGTTCCTCAATTGTCTAATTAATTTCGCTCATAGAGTTTTTCTCAGAATCTTTGGCAGAAGTAGGATGATACGTGAGTTCACCCTCACTATTGAGAATTGTGGTACTAGTTGACTTGGTAGCTAATTGGATAGAAATACCTGCACCGTGCTGAAAAGGGCAGTCGATGATAAGTAAGTCAAAAAAATATTAAGTAAAGGCTAAGAGGTAAGATTTGTTGCTTTGGGAACATCAGCCCTAGGGATGGAGTTGTCACTTTCAGGCTAATCCACAACTTTCTTTGACAGTTCCTCAGAAGTTGGCTCCAGTATTTTGAAGGCATTAGGTTTCTTGGTCAAAACCATCAAACCTTTTGCTTGTGGTTGGGCCAAAGCCTCAGTCATCTTGAGTTTCCTTTTTCTTTTTATGAGGGGTTGTTCAACAGTCGAAGACAGGTCTTCATCGTCCGACTCAATTGCCAGGACTTTGATTTCTTTAGATTTCCTTTTTTGGGGAGTTTGAGGTGGTTTTTGAGCACCCTGAAAAGGAAACATAGAAATATAATAGAGCATTTGGAAAAACGACAAAATCAATAAGGGAGATAAAATACCTTTGTTGTTGTTCCTATCTTACTTTTTCCTTCCTCCTTCGCTTTGACTGGTTTCTTGACTGCTGGTTTCTTCGGTGGAATCTTCATATATAAAGTAAAACAGAAACAATTATTACAAATAAAAGAGTATGGGTAATGGAAATTTTTTGGTCGAAATCTTCCCCATTCCACACCTTCATATATTTCAGACTCCATGCGAACATATTCGATCCCAATATGAAGGTGACCTTTGAAACTGTCTAATATGTGCTTAGCCGCAACCACCTGCTGAGAACGCTTTTGTGATTCTTGTCAAAGAATTTTTATAAAATTCCCATAGACGAACCCGTCTAGGAATGAAGGGCTGAGGGCCACCCCAAAGTCAGCACTGGGCAGTCGAGGGAATTTAGGAGGATACATGTCAAAAGTCGTTTCGTATAGTTTCTCGGGAGGAACATACGAAGGGATCTTTAGATTCTCCATTTTTTTTAAAAAACATTCTTTTGAAGTAGCAACCACGTCGTGAATGGTTTGACCAATATCATTAGGCCTATAAGCAATTTAAAAGTATTTCTGAAATGCTTGGATTTCCTTGATACACGTCAAAGTACCTTTCTTGAACTTTTCCTTCACAAAGAGGAAATCCTTATTAATATGTTGAGTAAAAGCAACCATGTCGAAAAATTCTTCAGTATAATAAGCTTTCCACCATTCATCAAACAACTGGGTAAAGCGGAAGCTTACTTCAAAAGCAACAAGAAGAAGTTGTGTTCGACCAGCGTACCGAGCAATTATTTTAATAGTCGCAGCTTCAGTGTTGGATGCAGTATAAATGAGCATGAGGTTTTTCTTCTCATAAAGAGGTTTGGGTAGGACTTAAACTAAGCCAAACTGTTGAGCGACAAGATTGGGTTGATAAGCGATCAAGGTAACCAGACTCTTCAAAAGATTGAATTTGAGGGTTAAAACCCTAGGAGTTAGGAAAGCTTCCCAGATTGAAATGGACTCCGCTTTTTGGGCTTTCAACGGAGGTGGTAATGGCCTGGTAAACCATCCAGGACCATATTTCCTTGCAGTAAAGGGAGTCATGTTTGATGAGAAGTAGTAGCGTTTGGAAAACATCATGATATAGCTAGTGAAGGTTTGTTGAATAGGCTGACCTTCACCGCTAGGAGTTAATTTGGCCAAGAATGGGCCTTCGACTCTCCTGTTCTTCACTTTGTCAGCATCTTCATTGATCATATTTTTGTAAGGAAGGCAAGCTTCAAATGAAGCATTCAGCCACATTTGCAGAAGCCAGAAAAGTCCAGAAAGGAGAAGATTCCCTTTGTCCCCGTAGGCTTTTAAGTTGGGTAACACCTTCACTCATAGATTCATAAAGACTAGCCAAGATCAGTTCGCTTAAACATAGATTATGGTCGGAATGAAGTTCATTCTCCATGGTTAAGAATTTCCTGGCTACTTGAAGCGACTTCGAACAGAAGTCACAGCGAGATAACCATAACGCTAATAAGGATATGTACTCTACATCAGATACCTCCTCTACATCTTTGTCACTGTAATGTGCTATGTGGGTCGAATATGCTACCCTAGAAGTTGCAAAGTTTATGCTATCCTTAGACATGTAGTCAGGGTCATATGTATTTCCAGTCGGTTTGAGCCCTGTGATAGCGGTTATGTCGAATAAGGTGGGGGTCATCATTCCACAAGGAAGATGGAGAGTGTAATGGATGCTATCCCAAAAGTACAAGGAAGAGACAAACATGTTCGAACAATAGTCAGGACCTACTTTCAACAACATGATTAAATGAAAAATGCCATGTCTTTCCAGATTTGGGACTTTGATTTCTCTAATTTCTCTAGCCATTCTAGATAATCAGAGGGATCCTTAAAAGATGGGTGTCGTACCCTTTTATCCTCAGATCCTTTGATCATTTCATATAAGTTAAGTCAGCCATTTTTTCCATTTACTTAGTTAAACATTTCATTGACCATTAATCATGCATTTTTTGATCATTTTATTATTCATTTTAGATTTTGTTTTCTATTATCCTAAGGTTTTTAATTTAATTTAGTCTAATTTAGTATTTTATTTTTTTAAAACTAGTTTTTCTTTTAATTTGACTTAATTTCAATTTAGTTAACTTTAATATAGTTAATTTTTTAAAATTATTTAGCTTTGGTCTTTTTATATATTTTAAATTAATCTTTACTTTTTTAATCAACTCTATTTTAGATTTTATTATAGTTTATTTATTATCTTTTTTTTATAATATAGAATTTTATTTTTAGCATAACTTAAGTTTAAAGTTTAAATAAGTTTTTTGTTTTATTCCTTTTTTGGTGAAAGTCAATAGTACAAACACAAGACTCCAAATAAACAAAACCAATTTCTGTCACACTACTACAAGCCTGTTACCACTCTACACTATATGCCAAAACCTGCTATTTGCTGCCAATACACAAAACCTTTGAACTTTGACCAAGCACAATGCCAAGTCCTCATCAAAACGGTGCCACATCTGCGCACCCTACTGCCTCACTACAAGCCAGAATATGCTAGAATTCTGCAAAACATGCTACAACCATCAAGAAAACAATAACACTTCTTTCACTTAAAACTCCATCCACATACCTCTCTTTCTTCCAAAAACAGACCCTCAGTACTCATCTTACCACAAAACAACATGTTACACCATTCCATAAAATCTTCTTCCCATAAGCCTCAACCATTTTTCTTCACACGTACAACAATATCAAAAACCACACCATAACCTTGTTCCTTCTTCTTCCATAAGCACTACATCCAAAAACTCATCATCTCATACTTCCACATGAAAACCTTTCATTCATCAGCTTATCTCCCTCTTCTCACATCCATCTTCGATTTCATAAACAAATTCCTCCATCATCTTCTTTGCACTACACAAAATCCTACTACCTCACATACTATATCTGCCATTGTTTTATTTCACTCCATAACATACAATACATTGACCTTCATACACTCTCCAACAGAAATAACAAAAACAAGCCCTTATTTGCTCTTTTTCTTTACTGTCCATCACCATACAACAACCACAACATACAATCAAAATATAACTTCAACACAACAACAAATTGATAAAAAAAAGAAGAAGAAGAGTTGAAAATGAGAATCTGTTTCTTCAAAATCACAACCAAACACAACCAAAAATCATCCATCAATCTCCATCCATCGTTTATCTTCATCCACTTAAAACAACCACAACTCATCGTACCACCACATATGAATTATTCACAACCCTTTAACCGCACCACAACCTCAAACACATCCCAATCGCAACAACAACCATAAACCGAAACCGGTGCAAATCGAAGACGGAGACGCGAACGAAAGGGGATATTTTGAATTCCTTATTATTTTTTCGAAGAAGGTTGAGGTGAATACTACGAGAAATACACCAATCCAAAATACGAAAGAGTGAAAGACGACGGGAAGGTTGGAGAAGTTTATTTCAATGTTGCTTCATTCTATCCATTCACTTCGTGAAATAATTTGGTGGCAACCTTAGATTTTCTTTTCATTTATCATTTGCTTTTGGTTGTTTTGAAGTGTTTACCGTCACTTTGCCATTTTTGTTTGCTTAGGATCAAAATATTAGGTTAAAGAGGACAAACCGGGTTAGAACTGACCCATTTGGTTGGATCCAGCACCCAGTTCACCTTCTGGGCTCGGTTCATCATTTCCTGGCCCATTCCTTATTTCCAGCTTGCTTTCTTCTTAATTTAATTAGTTAATTTTGATTAATTAGTTGTAAATAGGTTTTAGGTTAATTAGTTAATTAGCTTTTTAGTTAGAATTTAGTTAGTTAATTTTAGTTAATTAGTTTTAACTAGGTTTTAATTTATTTAATCGATTAGTTCTTAATTAGACCTTTTTTTAAAGTTAGGTTTAGTTAATTAGTGATTTAGTTTTTTTTTAATTAATTAATTAGGATGCAGACAACATGTGCCTAGTTTCTAGCCTTGTTATGCATGCTAAGTTCAAAACTCCCGAGTTCGTAAAGTAAAAGGGTCACTCTTGCCCAAGAACTCATTTAGTCATGTATTTCCGAAGGATGACTGCTTATACCAGAAATCAGAAGCAGCTCATCTACTGCTTTCAGGACAGTTTGAGTGGCGCCTCTCTCAAGTAATATATGAACTTAGAACAAAATAGTGTCCACTGCTTCCAAGATCTTGCCAATGGTTTTATGAAGCAATACAAATACAATCTTGACATGGCTCTTGACCTCCGTCAACTCCAAAACATGTCATAGAATTAGAGAGAGTCATTCAAGGAATATGCTTATCGGGGGAGAGAGTTAGCTTCCCAAGTTGAACCCCCTCTAACGGAGAAGGAGCTGACTGGAATGTTCATGGACAATCTGTCCCATTTCTATTAGGAAAAGATGATTGGGAGTGTCTTTTCAAGCTTTACAGATCTGGTGACTATCGGCCAGAGATTGGAAGATGGTGTCAAGAATGGTAAAGTATCTAAGGTTACTGAATCTTCCAATGGTGCAAAGAAATCCTTTGGGACCTTCCATAAGAAGAGAAAAGATCAGACCAATGCTGTCATGACTGATGTGAGAAGGCCCCATCCTAGACCTCAATATGTTGATTGTCATGTTGTTGTTGTTGCTGTTGCTCCACGACCAGCACAAGTTCCTCAACGTCCAGCTGTTGGACATAACTAGTACTGGAATAGGAATCAATTTGATCTTATTCCCATGACATATACAGAACTTTATCCTGACCTGGTTCAACAAGGGTTGATCACTACAAAGACTCTGTAACCTCTTCCTAATCCTCTTCCTGCTAGATTTAGATCTGATATCCACTATGCATTTCATGAGGGTGCCTCAGGACACGACTTGGAGAATTGTTATGCATTGAAAGCCAGAGTGCGTGATTTGGTCAAAATTGGAATCCTTGATTTTAAGGATAGCCATTCGAATGTCCAGAACAATCTCTTACCAGCACATCAAAAGTGAAGCTTCAATCGACTTCAGCAGATTATCTTCCTAAAAGCTAGTGTTTCAGACTTGGACGACCTATCCTTGTTACTGATTAGTCACTAGGCCTTTTGTTTCTCGTTGTTTATACTTTCCTTCATTTTATTTAAGCTGTTTTCTTTTAATTAGTGTTTGTACTTTCGCATTAATGAAATGAGCATTACAACTTTTGATTTTAATTCATTTTGTCTATTATTTACACTTTTATGCTTTATCTTTCAAATATTTACTTCTTCTCCAAACTCTTGATTGTACAAACATTTGAGGGAGGATGACGAAAGCATTTTACCCATAACCGCTGTTGGTGCGCTTTCAATCAAACTTTGCTGATGATGCAAGGAATTGTTTCAATCCCCCAAACACTAGAGAAATAAGGAAGTTATTCCCTTGTCAACCCCTTCGAGCCTAGAAGTAGGAGTTTTATTTTTACAAATAACCCACGATCTGAACCTGGGGTAGAGAAGTTCTTAGTTAACTTGGTTATATATTCATGCAAGACACCTTTCATATAAAGGTTTCATGTACAAGTTTTCCTTTGCACACAACAAGTAAGCTTCGAAGATGTTTTCCAAGTCAAAAGCCGATGATGGTTCACCGTAATCATTAAAGCCAGATAGTCACTCTCCTTAAAAAAAATCAAAAGAAATCCCACTAAGTCAAAACCTATGAAGGAGACTTAGGCAAAACAGGGGCATCTCACGACTGTAAGCTTCAAAAGAAATAGTTCAGGCAAAAATTAGGGATGATAAAAGAGGAGACCTTTAAATCCTTCACTCATGAAAATCCTAAAATGTCAAAACAACCAAATGTTATATGGAAGTAGTGACTACCTTTTCAAAGGTCCATTGACTTCTGAACCATCATCGTGGCTATCATCAATGCAATTCCTAACCTATAGGAACCTGGGTGTATAGTCTGAGTTAGCTGAGCATAGGACTGAAGATCATCACGAAGATTGGATGGGAACAAATAAACTTTGAGCCTTTATCCTTTGTTTCATAAACCGTGAACCAGACCATATTACAACCCTCAAAAGACCTAACTGAAGCAAGGTTATTTTGAAAGCATACTACAACAAGTTTGCATAAATTGACTCTAAAAGATCTTTGCAAATAAATTATTTTGGCATTACCACTTTTGCTTTACTTTCCACTTTGAGTGTCTTGAACCGCCGTGTTCTGACCAATGACTCATGTGTTTTTCATCTTTTCAAAAGTAATTTTGATTTCAAAAGTTGCATGAACTTTACATTACCATGTTTGTATGAACACTTTTATTTGCAAACTGGCTTCCCTCTCTAGGAATTTTCAAACAGTTGAGAAACTTGGTCGGTGATCCTATAAGGGGAAAGCTCTTTTCATCCTATTGAAGAATCATTTCAAGGTCTGTTGCTCAAGGGCAAGTCTTTCTCAAAATTGGTTTATCCAGAAAATCTTTTAAGACTCAGACTGAGGCAAGCCTTCCGAGGGCACAAGAAAGCAGTCATCTACAGAATCAGACAAGCTGAAAGCAATTATCAGTTTATCTACAACAGACAACTAATTTGGGGCAGTTTACTTGAATAATCCCCAAGCAGATCTTCATCCTTCCTATAAGGATCATCAATTTGATATAGTTTACCAGTGTGGCAGTGATATGTTCAACATCGACATCTTTAGTCCCCAGGCAGAATGATAGTGATATTTGTGTTGAGCAATCAGTCTTCAAGTCTTGTCAACTCACTAAAATAGTCAAGCTATGTCGTCAGCATTTGCATTTGCATTTGATTATATATCATAGCATAACTCATACCATACGCATATCATGAGTGTTTTATCCTCATTTTCATTTCTCCCGAGGTCGTGTTGTTATCCATGTCTTACCTTGTGGTCAAAGTCCAACTCACTTGGCACCTATCAAACAATTATTGCCGTGTCTATCTGACGTTCTTCTAGATATGACATTTCTTATCCGATTGTTTTTCTGGATACATTTCTCTCTCTGATGTTTTTCCAGATTGAGTCTTTGTTCTGATGTTCTTCCAGAACTTATTTGATGTTTTTCCAGATATTCCCTGTGATTCTGATGTTTTTCCAGAATCTATCCGATTTTTTTTCCGGATACATTTCTCTCTCTGATATTTTTCCAGATTAAGTCGTTGTTCTGATGTTCTTCTAGAACTTATCTAATGTTTTTCCAGACATTCCCTTTGATTCTGATATTTTTCTAGAATCTATCCGAGGTTTTTACGGATTTGTTTCTCTCTTTGATGTTTTTCCAGATTGAGTCTTTTGTTATGATGTTCTTCCAAAACTTATCTGATGTTTTTCCAGATATTCCCTTTGATTATGATGTTTTTTCAGAATCTATCCGAGGTTTTTCCGGATTTGTTTCTCTCTCTGATGTTTTTCCAGATTGAATCTTTTGCCGTCTGATGTTTTTCCAGATGTGTCTGTAATTCTGATGCTTTTTCAGAATCTCATTTCTTTTGTCTATCTGATGCTTTTCCGGATATGAATTTTGTTATGATGTTCTTCTAGAACCCCTTTTGTGTCTATCTAATGTTTTTCTGGATATGACTTTTGTTATGATGTTCTTCCAGAACTCCTTTTGTGTCTATCTGATGCTCTTCCATATATGACTTTTGTTATGATGTTTTTCCAAAACTCTTTTTGTGTCTATCTGATGCTTTTTTGGATGAACTTTTGTTTTGATGTTCTTCTAAAACTCCTTTTGTGTCTATCTGATGCTTTTCCGGATATGACTTTTTCTTTTGATGTTTTTTCAGAGCCCTTTTGTGTCTATTTGATGCTTTTCCGGATATGAGTTTTGTTTCTGATATTTTTCCAAAGCCCCTTTGTGTCTATCTGATGCTTTTCTGGATATGACTTTTATTCTGATGTTCTTCCAGAACTCCTTTTGTGTCTATCTGATGCTTTTCTGTATATGACCTTTGTTTCTGATGTTTTTCCAGAAACTCCTTTGTACTTATCTGATTCTTTTTCGGATATGTATTCTTGTTCTAATGTTTTTCCAAAACTGCTTTTGTACTTATCTGATGCTTTTCTGGATATGTATTCTTGTTCTGATGTTTTTCCAGAACTCCTTTTGTGTCTATCTGATGCTTTCTCGGATATGACATTTGTTTATGATGTTTTTCCAGAACTTCTTTGTACCTATCTGATGTTTTTCTGGATATATATTTGTGTTATGATGTTTTTGTAGAACTCTTTTTGTTACTTATCTGATATTCTTCCAGATATGTCTTCAAACCTTTTCCCGTACATTTAATGCTCTTCTAAATATTTTGGATGTACCTTCAGAATCTTTGTCTTCATCTAATGCTCTTCTAGATGTCTTTAATTTGTTTCTGACTTTGGTTAACAACTTTTGAATGTTTTCAGGCTTGTTCCCATTCTCCATCCATTTCTTTTCTAGATGTGTCCCGGGTTTATTCGATGTTTTCTCGAATATCACTAATGGTTTTCGGAGTTCATTCAATGCTTTTCTGAATGTGTTTGATGTTTGTTGTATTCTAGAGTATTCAATGTTTTTTTGAATGTCTATGATGTTTGTTTTGTTGTCTCTGATATATTTCCAAGATTTCTCCTCACCTCATTCAATGATCTTCTGAATATTGTGACTCTTTTCCATCCAATTCCGTTCATGGATGATGATTGTTGCTTCCCCAGTGTTGCTGTCCTTCCTCAGCGAGTGGTTACTCATTGTGTCGTCTATATCCTTGTTTGCTTTCGTTTTTGTCTGCATTTTGTATTTATCATCCCACCATTTTCGTCATATTAGAGTTCATGGCATGTCAGCATTGCATAATTTCTTTTGTCATTAGCATAACATGTCATTGCATCCAAGGGAAAAATTTTCGATTATCTGTATTTAAATACCTTTCACCATGATTTCACGAGGATTGTCATCGCTCATGTCATCCGGTAAAGATATTTAAATAGGGGAAACTGTCGTACCCCAAATTTTATCCTCAGATCCTTTGATCATTTCATATCAGTTAAGTCATCCATTTTTGCATCTACTTAGTTAAACATTTCATTGACCATTAACCATGCATTTTTTAGTCATTTTATCATTCTTTTTAGATTTTGTTTTCTATCATCCTAAGGTTTTTAATTTAGTTTAAGTCTAATTTAGTATTTTATTTTTTTAAAACTAGTTTTTCTTTTAATTTAACTTAATTTTAATTTAGTTAATTTTAATGTAGTTAAATTTTTAATTTATTTAGCTTTGGTCTTTTTATTTATTTTAATTTAATCTTTTCTTTTTTAATCAACTCTATTTCAGATTTTATTATAGTTTATTTATTTATTATCTTTTTTTTAATAATATATACTTTTATTTTTAGCATAACTTAAGTTTTAAGTTTAAATAAGTTTTTTGTTTTATTCATTTTTTGGTGAAAGTCAATAGTACAAACACAAGACTCCGAATAAACAAAATCAATTTCTGTCACACTACTACAAGCCTATTACCACTCTACACTATATGCCAAAACTTGCTATTTGCTGCCAATACACAAAACCTTTGAACTTTGACCAAACACAATGCCAAGTCCTCATCAAAATTGTGCCACGTCTGCGCACTCTTCTGCCTCACTACAATCCAGAATATGCCAGAATTCTGCAAAACATGCTGCAACCATCAAGAAAACAACAACACCTCATTCACTTAAAACTCCATCCACATACCTCTCTTTCTTCCAAAAACTAACCCTCAGTACTCACCTTACCATAAAACAACACGTTACACCATTCCATAAAATATTCTTCCCATAAGCCTCAACCATTTTTCTTCACACGTACAACAATAGCAAAAACCACACCATAACCTTGTTTCTTCTTATTCCATAAACACTACATCCAAAAACTCATCATCTCATATTTCCACACAACAACCTTTCATTCATCAGCTTATCTTCCTTTTCTCACATCCATCTTTGATTTCATAAACAAATTCCTCCATCATCTTCTTTGCACTACACACAATCCTACTACCTCACATACTCCATTAGCCATTATCTTGTTTCACTCTATAACATACAATACATTAACCTCCATACACTCTCCAACGGAAATGACAAAAACAAGCCCTTATTTGCTCTTTTTCTTTATTGTCCATCACCATACAACAACCACAACACATAATCAAAACATAACTTCAACACAACAACAAATTGATAAACAAAAAAAAAACAAAAAGAAGAGTTGAAAATGAGAATCTGTTTCTTCAAAAGCACAACCAAACACGACCAAAAACCATCCATCAATCTCCATCCATCGTTTATCTTCATCCACTCAAAACAACCACAACTCGTCGTACGACCACACGTGAATCATTCATAACCCTTTAACCACACCACAACCTCAAACACATTCCAATCGCAACAACAACCATAAACCGAAATCGGTGCAAGTCGAAGGCGGAGACACGAATGAAAGGGGATATCGTGAATTCCTTTTTTTCGAAGAAGGTTGAGGCGAATACTGTGAGAAATACGCCAATCCAGAAAAAGGATGAGTGAGAGACGACAGGAAGGTTGGAGAAGTTTATTTCGATGTTTCTTTGTTCTATCCATTCACTGCGTGAAATAATTTGGTGGCAACCTTAGATTTTCTTTTCATTTATCATTTGCTTTTGGTTGTTTTGAAGTGTTTACCATCACTTTGTAGGTTTTGTTCGTTTAGGATCAGAATATTAGATTAAAGAGGACAATCGGGTCAGAACTGACCCATTTGATTGGATCTAACACCCAGTTCACCTTCTGGGCTCAGTTCATCATTTCCTGGCCCATTCCTTATTTCTAGCCTGCTTTCTTTTTAATTTAATTAGTTCATTTTGATTAATTAGTTGTAACTAGGTTTTAGTTTAATTAGTTAATTAACTTTTTAGTTAGAATTTAGTTAGTTAATTTTAATTAATTAGTTTTAACTAGGTTTTAATTTATTTAATCGATTAGTTCTTAACTAGACATTTTTTTAAGTTAGGTTTTGTTAATTAGTGATTTAGTTTTTTTAATTAATTAATTAGGATGCAGACAACATGTGCCTAGTTTCTAGCCTTGTTATGCATGTTAAGTTCAAAACTCTCGAGTTCGTAAAGTACATGTGTCACTCTTGCCCAAGAGCTCATTTAGTCATGTATTTCCGAAGGATGGCTGCTTACACCAACAATCAGAAGCTACTCATCCACTGCTTTCAGAACTGTTTGAGTGATGCCTCTCTCAAGTAGTATATGAACACAGAACAAAATAGTGTCCACTAATTCCAAGATCTTGCCCATGCTTTTATGAAGCAATACAAATACAATACTAACATGGCTCTTGACCTCCATCAACTCCAAAAAATGTCTCAAAATGAGAGAGATTTGTTCAAGGAATATGCTCAACGATGGAGAGAGTTAGCTTCCCAAGTTGAACCCCCTCTAGCGGAGAAGGAGCTGACTGGAATGTTCATAGACAATATGTCCCCTTTCTATTGGGATAAGATGATTGAGAGTGTCTTTTCAAGCTTTATAGATCTAGTGACTATCGGCCAGAGATTGGAAGATGGTATGAAGAATGGTAAAGTATTTAAGGCTGCTGAATCTTCCAATGGTGCAAAGAAATCCTTTGGGACCTTCCATAAGAAGAGAAGAGATCAGACCAATGTTTTCATGATTGATGTGAGAAGGCCTCGTCCTAGACCTCAGTATGTTGATCATCATGTCGTCGCTATTGATGTTGCTCCACGACCATCACAAGTTCCTCAATGTCCAACTGTTGGACATAACCAGTGCCGAAATATGAATCAATTTGATCTTATTCCCATGACATATACAAAACTTTATCCTGACCTGGTTCAAAAATCCTACTACCTCACATTCTCCATCTGCCATTATTTTGTTTCACTCCATAACATACAATACATTGACCTATATACACTCTCTAACAAAAATAACAAAAACAAGCCCTTATTTGCTCTTTTTCTTTACTGTCCATCACCATACAACAACCACAACACACATTCAAAACATAACTTTAATATAACAACAAGTTGATAAACAAAAAATAAAACAAGAAGAAGAGTTGAAAATCAGAATCTGTTTCTTCAAAATCACAACCAAACACGGCCAAAAACCGTCCATCAATCTCCACCCATCGTTTATTTTCATCCATTCAAAATAACCATAACTCGTTGTACCATCATACATTAATCATTGATAACCCTTTAACCGCACCACAACCTCAAACGCATCCCAATTGCAACATAAACCATAAACTGGAACTGGTGCAAGTCGAAGACGGAGACGCGAATGAAAGGGGACATCATGAATTCCTTTTTTTCTTTTTAAATTAATCATGACTTTTCCGTATTTTCATTTTAGTTCATTCTTGATGTTCGATCTAATTCTTGTTGCTTTTGGCTATAATTAAATTCTGATTTCGATGTCCTATCTTTTGAGTGTTTAATTTGCCTGAGCATTTACTATTATATATATTGCTATTTCTCTTATAATTGATACTTGAGGTTCATCTCTTTGTCCCCCAGTTTCTTACTCCCATTCCAAAGGAAAGGATCCCATAGTTGACTGCCATGTCATACTTAGCCTAACTTTAGGTCCTTACCCTTTATCCTAGCCTTAGGATTAAAGTCACCGTACTCTGTGTAGGTTGCTCTGCCATGGATAACTACTTTCTCGTTTAACCTAGCCTTAGGTTTAGAGTCACCGCATTCTATGTAGGTGTCTCACCGCAGACATTTACTTTTCCCTTTGGAACCTTAACCACAGTCAAGAGTTCCTCACCCCTATTAAGGGGAACTACAGTTGCTCTGATTCCCTTCCCGTCAGGATACGTAGACACGAGATGCGATGTCTTGGCGAGCATACTTTGTGCATACTTTGTTTATACTTTAGATTTTTACCTTATCACTTTTCCTTTAGCAAGCAAACTTTAGCATAATATAAATACTAACAAGAGGTTCCTGTAGAGTACTACAAATACTTAGGATGCTAACACCTTCCCTAGGTATAACCTACCCCCGAACCTTAGATCTATTAGTTGTGTTATTACATAGCGCACTTAGGGTTTTCTTCGATCTTTACCCTTTCCTTTAGATAAATTAAAGCTCGGTGGTGAACTTCATAATTTGCAATTCAAGTTAATTAATAGCTTGATATCCGTTTCTCACCGTAACAATAGGTTTTCTTGAAATACCCTAAAATTATTCATGTACCTAAGGTCAATTGCCTCTTCAGTCGGAGAGTTGCTTTGATTAGTGGGATTGGGGTCCTCATTACTAGCCCTAGGTTTTTTGGCATGACCTATGGGTTTGTATTTATGGTAAGTTGGAAAATAAATCCTTAAGTTTGCTAGGATCCACATTAACATCAGATAAATGACCAAATAAAGGCAAAGGCTTACCAGCAACAGTGATAGGAATAAGTACCTGCGAGTTATAAATTCTTCTCTTTTCCTCAGCAAGTGGTTCAGGCAGATATTTTTGATTTGCCACCATAGTTGGGCCAGTGGTCGTGTCAAATGGAGGAAGCTGAGAAATCTTCTTAGGAACCTTCATAGGCTTAGTGGATTCCTTTGTAGCTTTGGTGACATCTTTGGTGGATCGGGTTGATGAAGCCATTGTTGAAATAGGAATAACTAGGTTATTTGAAGAAGAAGAAGATTGTGAAGATAAGAGTTCATAAAACTTAAAAAGTGGAAAGAAATGAGAAAGAGAGTATTTATAAGGATGGAAGTGCAAACAGTTCTAAAACAACATTAATGGTCAAAATTGGAGTGAGACACGTGTTGTTCCCGCTATCCTTGATGCAACAATGGTAGTTAATGCCTAGCCCCAAGATCTCCTAGGGTCTAGGATACGTTAAGATGAGAAATATTCTCACGTGGGTTGAGGGGACATTTCAGAAAAGTGTAATCATGACCATGTCGTCATAGGCGTGCTAAAGAAGGAGAGCAATTTTATAACATCGATTCATCAGAAATGTAAAATCACACATGGATCATTTGAGGCGTCGAATAAGACTATCAACGAATGTCTGTTTATTCAGTGATGTGGAAAATGACATTTTTGGGGGGCAATTTGTTAGCTCCCAAATTCGAGGCCTAGTTTGGATTAATGGAGACAATAAAGAAAAAAAATTTATATGAAGATGAATCAGGTGTTTCATTTGACGTTACAAAGTATCAAGGTATAATTGGTTCTTTATTATATTTAATGGAAAGCCATCCTGACATAATGTTTAGTGTGTGTTTGTGTGCTCGTTTTCAAGAAAATCCAAAGAAATCACATCTCACCGCTATTAAAAGAATCCTGAAGCATCTCAAGGGAACGAAAAATATTGATCTATGGTATCTGTCGCTACTGCGAAAATTGAGGTCGGCAATGACAGAAGAGTCGCCACCGTGCGTTATTTATCCCAAGAGAGGGAAAGGAAACTCTCAGAGAAAACCTAACGAAAAGAGGGATAAGATCGGTCATCGCAACCAAATCTCGGGTTCTGGAGTCGGTTACGCAAGGGGAAGGTATTAGCACCCCTCACGTCCGTCGTACTCGACGGGATCCATGCTTGTTGTCTATCTAAAAGGGTGATTGAAACTATCTAGCTAAAGGCTTGAGGGAAAAAGAAAAAGAAATGACTCGGCAAAGCAAGGGCGCTTTGTGCCTACATATCTCATCTGAAGTGAGAAGTCAGAGTCAACGTAGTTCGGCTAACTACGGATGAAAGGGGGACGGTTGCTCGCCAAGACATCGCTATCTTATACCTACTTACTTTCATCTGGTATGAAAGATCAGAGCAAACGTAGTTCGGGCTAACGGGGGAACACAGGTTTGTTCAACTGTTTTTTAGGCCCGAGTAGGGTTAACAAGTAGTTCTAGCAGTTGGTGTATGCAGCTCGAGCATGGGAGACTTAGGCGTTACCGTTTGCGGTAGAACTAAGAGTTAACAACACTCTTGTTATGAAAATGATTTTCCTGATTAAGAACCCCAAAGGGTGAAAAAGGTTTGAAGTGTTTTTTTTGTTTTTTAGAGAAGAAGTGTTTTGAATTGGAGTGTTTATAATACATGTTGTACCAAAGTCTAGGACCTAGGATCGAATGCGTCGCATATCACCCTAAGGACGTATACTAAACACTCTAGGTAATTGAGAGGCGGCCCCTCAATTACCATTTCCCAAGTACAAGGCTCATGGCACAACATCCATTATCTTTATTAAGTGTTTTATGATTGTTTTGAGATGAGAAGAGAAAGGACACTAATAGGGGGACTAAATCCAAGCCTAAAGTTGTCATGCAATGGTGATCCTAAGATTGAGATGAAAGGGAATGAAATTATCCTAATGTTATCATGCATAGGATTGAACACCTAATGTCTCTCCTACTCCCATCCTAAACGGAAGGACTAGGAATCCTAGGGGGATCATGGCACAAGGCCAAGTAAACACTAAATAAATCAATCGCAGATAAAATGAGAAAGAAAATAAAATGATGAATAAAAAAATAAAATAGAAAATAAAATAAATACATGGAAAATAAAATAACATATTAAAATAATAAAATATGATTTTTGGGTTTTTGGATATTTAAATCTATTTTTAAAATAAATAAAAAAAGGAAATAGAACATAAAAAAGAAATGCCTCACATAAGGGTTGAACCCCTGACCTCAAGGCTCAGGATGCACACAACAACCATCTCAACTACTCACACACGCGTGTAAACAAAATGAAAAAAAGAAAGGAAAAAGATGAAACATGGAAAAATCATGAAAAGAAGTAAAATTGTCCCCGCTGGGGATCGAACATAGGGCATGATAGTGAAAGGGCAAGACATTTAACCACTGGGGTGGCGATACATCCAAGTATTATGCCACCCCAAATAAAATAAATACTTGAAAAAGTTGGTATTCTGGGCAAGGCAAGGTGAGCAAAACACAAGGCAACATCATGAAAACAATAACATCACAACTCACTCAAAACTCAACCATTTTCAGCAAAATTTAGGTCTAACTTGCATGAAATTTAACAAGGAATGCAATGGCAATGTTAGTTTTCCATGATAAGGCACACAAATCAAAATTCAAATGCAACTGTCATATGAAGCTTGGATGTCCAATATCTTGCAAGAAAGAACAAACCAAACAGTTGGCACATGTGTTGAAAACATAAAACAAGAACTTGACAGCCAATAATGTGAACATGACAACCACAACTCAAAACAGAAGTGCTTATGATCAGATGAAGATATGCACAAGTTGCAAATACATGGTTCATGGAATCTACATGCCAAGATCAGTCAAAAACAAGTTCAAACAAAATCTGTCATGCAAGCTGCAAATGAAGGCTTGTGATGCATTATGGTGGTTGTGATGCAAAACAGAAGTGATCATGGTTAAATGAAGGTATGCGCATCTTTTAAACACATAACCTATGGATTCTAGATGCAAAGGTTAATCAGAAACAGCTTCAACCAAAAACTGGTGTGCAAGTGGCAAGAATTGAACAAAAGTGCTTGGCATGATGTTTTGGGAAAATGAGCACAGTTCATGATGCAGCATGCATATTCATCTCAGTTATCATACATAAAGTGAATCATAGACATCAAATCATGGATTCAACCAACTTGCAACAGCATAATAACCTAAGGGGTGAAGGCTTCCCAAACAGAACCTGGCAGTGATCTTGCCTCTTAGTCAAAACCAAATACTCATGATAAATACTACACATATACACACAATTCATACCAAGGCAAGTTGATCTCAACACAAATTCTACAAGACATGATTAAAAGGTTGAGCATAGATCAAACATCATGACAACAAGTTCTTGGTTGTTACAATACCATATCAAACATACCAATTCAAAACATGCCTTGCACTGAAAGTTACAACTACATGGTGATGAACACAAACAAGTTAGCACAAAAACCTAGTTCTAGCATAACACAAACAACATGTTCTGGTTTACATACAACAAAAGAGCATTTTTGACAAAGGTTGGACACAAGGCAAAGCAGCATGGTAATGGTTCAAGAAATTAGACAGTTATGACAGCAACATGGATTTTCACATGGCAATGCTAGCAATCACCAATTAGCCCTAATGCACCTAATGCATATGACAATTTGCAAGCTTATGACAATTTGGAGTTACAAACAGAGGAGCATGGTATATTTGATGTAAACAATCAAAACATGGATCAATTATGCTTATAAGCCATTTGAGACAGAATGCACACATGATTTACAAAGCACCTAGACATACACATAGGTTGATTCTCATACATATCAAAAACATTAATAGAGCAAAAATTTCAAGAAAGACTTGACATTGAGATAGCAGCACATGAAGTGAAAACAGAACTGGCAACAAACTTTCTTACCAAAACAGCATAGGCACACAAATGACTACAAAACCATGATATGGACAAATCATGCTTGCAAACACAACCCTATTATAATGCCTAAGTGAAGACAACTATTGATGCACAAATGATAAAGTCACTCTATCCACCAACAAGATGCACATGAAAAACACATATCTCAAGTTAACAAACATAGACCAGACAACATCCGCAGTTCAAACCAACCATAAAAACATACTTAACATGATAAGAGTAAGGATCAAGTTTCAAGGCAAAACATCTCATGACAGACACACGCATATGACAGCAAAATATGGCATTGGTCATCAACATCACATGAGTCATCCCAAATCCAACAGAACCAAATAACTTACAAGCACACTCAAAATATGTTATAGACTAAGTTTGAGCACAAAAATGATTCAAAAGTGAGCTAGCATGGAAAATGCCTTATGAGTTGGAAAATGTACATGAGCTGAAAAATGGCCAAAACAGAAATGGGCAGCTCAAGTATAGTTTCAAATGGTGCTATGTTAATCATCACATGAATCAATACATAAGGGTTTCTACCTCAAAATACCAACAAACAGGCCAAGACTTAAAGAAATGTTGCTGCAACAGAAACATCATCATCATTCACAAACAGAACCAGAACCAAACAACATCAAGACATGACAAATGCAACTGTTCTCACATGCTCATACATGACATTCAAGAAGATCTCAAGGTTTAGCACATTAGCAATACAACATGGTATGATGATTATGAAAGTGATACACATTAGTGAGCAAATAAGCAAAATAGGACAGATTCAAACATGACTGCACATTGCCTTCAAAACACATTGTAACTACTAATGCACATCAAACACATTCATGACAGTTTAAGAAGGATACCAACTACCAACCTCTTGTAGACCTCCAAGCAAGTTTGCGCAGTATGAAAACCTTGAAGCCTCCAAATAAGATCCAATCCAATGCCTTGACAGCTTTTCTTGCACTTGAAGTAAACAAGTGAATCTTGGACCAGAACTTGAAACAAGTGATGATGATGATATTCTAGGTTATGGACAGTTGGTACATCATAAACCTAAGGTGTTTGGAGGTTTACAATGATCAAAACAGGCCTGGTATCTGATTTGGCAGATTTTGTATGTGAAGTCAAACTTTGCTTGGTGGAAAGTTGACTTTTGGGAAAATGAGGGTTTTGATTGGTTTAAAGGCTTGAACACCTCCCACACATCATTTGTGGATTGTGTGGATGTGTTTGGTGATTTTGATTGGGTGAAAATAGTTTTGGAAGGTATTTTGCTCAAGGCAGATTTTTAGGTATTTTGGAATGGTTTTCTTCACTTGTAAGAAAATGCAAAGTAAGATGAGAGCAAGGGTTTTCTCTTGGGTTTTAGAATGCTCTGATGTACCTTTCCAGATAGTGGAAACCTCTATTTATAGGCAAGGGAAGGTTTGGGCAGATTTGTCTTTTGGCATTTTGGAGGGATTTTGTAAAGTGCAATTTTATTCAAGATTGTGGACAACTGCAAATCCAAGCTCTTGGCTCTAGTTTATGCATAAATCAAGTGGCATGAATGACAAAGAAGTGACTTAAGTATGACTAGGGAGTAGGAGAACTGCAGCTGCAAGACTTCTTCCATAAAGTTTCTCTTTCTTCATTTTCTTTCATTAAAATAATACCAACTTGCCTCCAACTTGTGAGACTCATCAATCCTCTTGATTTTCTGCATTTCTTCACATCATACACTCTAAATAACATATAGAAACATGACCCAATGGTTGAGAATGGTTCAAGTGATCAAAAAGTGAGTTTGTGAAAAAGTGAAAATGTTGAACTCAAGTGTTAAAACCTCAACTTGCTGAATTCATAACTCCCAACTCATAAGGGCTATGGAGGAGTTCTAGTATATTTTGGAAAGCCCTCATGTATCTCTACAACTTTCATATTTTCATGATCTTCAGATTCCAAATAAAACTAGGTCAAAAATCCACTCAAAGTTGCTAAAAAAACATGCCTAAAAAGGCAAATAGCTTAGAATTTTTCTAAGTTATTTTTCCCTCTTGTAATGAATTTGGCCATAACTCCAAATTTATGCATTTTCTGCTCATGGACCACTGTGAGACTTTTGTAGGATTTGTCAAGAGCTTTCTAATGAGCTTTGAACCAACTCAATTGGATGTGTGGTTAGGGAGTTATGGTCTTGCCACTTTCAAAACCCTAATTTCCCGATTTCTCGATTACTCCTCAACCCCTGATCCAATGGACATGAAACTTCATGGATAAGTTCAATATTACATTAGGAACATTTTCTATTCACACTTTAAGGTCAAATTCCTTATGATTGCAGTTGACTTTTCGGTCAACCGAACGATCGATCGATGACTACCGAGTCGACTGTTGATGTTCCGGGTCTTTTAAGGCCTTGAAAATTCTTGAGTAGACTTCTCTAAACCATATGAACTTCATGGACCATGATCCCCCCATTGGAACACCATTTGAATCAAAAGTCAAACTACAGTTGACTTTTTTCCCCAAATTTCCTGATTTTCAATTGACTGATCAATTGAAGCTCTTATGATTAAAATTGATGGTCAATCTCTCATCCACAAACACCTTAGGACATATGTAGGGCCATGGAAACAGGTTTGCTTCAAGAAACAAGTTCTATCCTGATTAAAATTGAAACCTTAATTCCAGCCTTTTCAACTGCAGCCACTTGCACTTGATATAAACACTTGGGTGAGCTCCACAATAACCCTCAAGGCCTCTAATGAGCTTAAGTGATAATCTCCCTCCATAACCATGGACTTGTGGTCCTCAGATGACCTTCAAGTGGCCTCTTAAACAGGAGGTGAACCACATACACTTTTCTGCCTATCCAAAGGGCTTTGACTTGTCTCTGATGATGATAACCACTTGACAACTTGAATACAAACTCTTGATTAGGTTTAGAACCCTTGGCACACACACATCTCTTGATCCCCTGTAAAAATGCAAAATTCTATGCAATGCAATATGCTAGAACAATGAAATGAAACATAAACCAAGTAAAGAAAAGGTTGGGCAAATTTTGGGGTACAACAACTGCCCCTATTCAAGCGACTTGGACCTGAAGGGATGAAAAGCGAAGGGCTTTCATACATTAAAGGTAAAAGACGGTTGAATACCAAAGAACCTGGAAATTTGCCAACCGCAGAATGAAACCTTCAACATCGTCGTCAAGAGCCTATATCAAGTAGAATATCTGACTTCACCATCAGTCAATAATCATCTGACTTCACCGTCGGTAATCAATCATCTGACTTCGTCGTCATTCCTCAAAATAACAAACATCTGACCTCGCCGTCAGAACTACAAATATCATCTGTAAAACACTTGACTTCACCGTCATAACTCCATATTGAATTTGACTTCACTGTCAATTCTCCAAACCATCTGACTTTGTCGTCAAGTCTCTGCCGGGGGTAAACATGTCCTGACCTCACATCAGACCCATCATCTAATTTCGCCATCGGAAACCAAACATCTGTGGGGAATAAAAAATTCTGACATCACAGCCAGCAACTCAAACATCTGATTTCGTCGTCAAGTAACCAAACATCTGACTTCGTCATCAAAAAACCAACCATCTAACTTCACCGTCAAGGAACACACATCTGACTTCACCGTCAGAGAACAAACATCTAACTTCACCGTCAAAGAACAAACATCTAACTTCACCGTCAGAGAACAAACATCTAACTTCACCGTCAGAGAACAAATGCCTAACTTCACCTTCAGAAGACAAACATTTAACTTCATCGTCAGAGAACAAACATCTGACTTCACCGTCAGAGAACAAACATCTGACTTCACCGTCAGAAGACAAACAAACATTTAACTTCATCGTCAGAAAACAAACATCTAACTTCACTGTCAGAAAACAAACATCTGACTTCATCGTCAGTGCTCAATATTAAATTTGTAAAACTTTTGACTTCACAGTCGGTTCTCGAAACTATCTGACTTCGCCGTAAAAAACTCCACATAATAATCTGATTTCTACATCATTTTCCCAAACCATCTGACTTCGCCATTGTCGCTTCCGTGAAAATAAGGTGCCGGCAAAACAGAAGAGTCGCCACCTTTCGTTATTTATCCCTTAGAGCGGGAAAGGAAATGATCGGAAATACCTGACGAAAGGGTATAAGACAAGGTCATCGTAACCGTTGTCTGGGTTCGGGAGTCGGTTACGCAAGGGGAAGGTATTAGCACCCCTCACGTCCATCGTACTCGATGGGGTCCATGCTTGTTTGTGTTTATCTGACGGGTTTATTTACTATCTACCTATCAAGGCTGGTCCGAAAAGAAAAGAAAATGACTCGGCAAAGCGTCACACTTTATGCCTACGTATTCTCATCAGAGAATGAGAAATCAGAGTCAACGTAGTTCGGCTAACTACGGGTGATGGGGGAGGTGGCTCGCCAATACATCAGTATTGTGCCCACGTACTCTCAAAAGGTATGAGAGATTAGAGCTTACGTAGTTCGGGATAATACGGATTACGGGGATTCAGATTCATCTGTTTTTCGAGTAGGGTTAACAAAAAGTTCCAGCAGTTTGGTGTACGCAGCTCGACCCTTGGAGACTTAGGCGTTACCGTTTGCGATAGAACTGAGAGTTAACAACACTCTTTTCTTCAGAAAAGCTTTCCTTTGAATTATGAGCCTACGAGGCAAAAAGGTTTGAAGTTTGTTTTCTGTCTTTTACGGAAGAACTGTTTTTTATGTTTGTTTGTAGTTCGTACAACACTAGAGACTATGACTCGGGAACGAATGCGTCGCATATCGTCCAAAGGACGTATACTAAAAATTCTAGACGATTGAGAGGATGCCGCTCAATTATCATTACCCAAGTAGCTTAAGGCTCGTAACACGCTTATACTAACTTGCCTTTATTATGTTTTATACCGTTGTTTGAGATGAGAAGAAAGAACAGGATCAACTAAGGGGAGACTATCAAGTCCTAATGTTGTCATGTCAAGGATTCATCCTATGGTTAAGGTTTGAAACAGGGAACTCCTAGAAGTTATCAAGCATAGGTTTCAACCTAAAGTTCTAATCATCACTTCCTTATCAAAGGAAGTGAGATTCCTAGGGGATCATGTCAATGATAAACAGCAACAGGTAAAACAGTAAACGACTGTAAAATGCATGCAATGCAAGTGAGGGAGGAAATATGTATGGGGCATCATCCTCCATAAGCTCTTCTCGACCTCAAGCCAGATATGAATAACTGCAATCCTACAGGAAAAATAAAATGCCATCAAGCAAATCACAAACCACATAGGCAAGGGAGCTGGGCTCTACCGAATACCCGCAAGCAAAGCCATATAATAAAAATACAAGCAGAGGAAGCAACTCAACCTCTAGTGCAATCATGCTCCTAGCTTAACACAATCTAAACATGAACTTATTCTAATGCATCAAGCAAATCAAACAAGTCACATCAATACAGTTGCACAACAAGCAAACAAACAGGAAAGAAAGCGGATCAACAGCTTCCACAGCTTCACAACAAAGCAATCTTCTGCCAGCAACTCAGTCCACAGTCTGAAACTGTTCTTCAAGGCTCTCATCTTCAATAGCAAGTATCAACTTGCTTCTTCAAGCTTTCAATGCATCAAACACAAGTATCAACTTATTCTCCATCTTCTTCAAGCTTCAGCTCTCTCTTCATCCTCAATTTGATCTTCTTCACACAAGTGTCAACTTGTTCTTCTGGATCTTCAAGCTTCAGCTCCAAAGGGAGTATTCAAACAAAGGGTAAGTGGCAACCTCTAGCATATTCAATATTCTAACAAGAAACTCCATCCTCTAGCAAGGGAGAAAGATTCATCTAACAAGAGCAAGGTGGGGGATAGGGAGAAGCAAAGTGAAGACCAAAGGTCACCTCTAAGCACTCCACCATCAAAGAAAGGAACCCTCAAAGGTTCTACCAATTTGTGAGGAGCCACTCATCCTACCAAAGGAGGGATGGGGCCTTTACCATGGGACCTTACATCATAGGGAGGAATGGAAGTGATCAACACCTTCCATGTTTCATGAAGGAAGAAAATCTATTCTAAGAGATCTCCCTAAAACCCTAATCCTTAACCCTAAACAAACTACACCAAAGGGAGAGAAATCTTCAAGTCCAAGCTCCACCATGCATTCCACAGCAGCCCACACAAGTCTTCATCATCATCCAAGAGCAAGAGAAGCAACACCCTAATCTAAGGGAACTAAAGAAGTCATTCTAGTTGAGTTAGCAAGTTAGGATCACCTAAAACCTAGTATTAAAGCTAATTCTAACTAAAATACTAAAATCAATTATAAAATCCTACAAAAATAATTATGGGAACCTATGCCAATCATGACTCTACCATGTTAATTCTAGAGATCAAATCCTTAAGTAAGACCTAGAAATGAATTCTACACTACAAGGTACTAAACTTAAACCCTAAAAGGGAGCACCTAAAGTTTTAACCTAAAAACAACACCTAATTTCATCACAAAAATGTGAGAAAAATACTATGGGAGAATACATGTCTAAGCTAACATCCCGCAAAATCTCACAACAAAATTCCAAACCAATTGCAAGAACAAAACTCGACAAACAGAGGTATCAATTAGCAAATAAACATCGCGTATCACTTCGAACCGTAACTACGAAAGTATGCATCCGAGTGGGAAACGACAACGCGTGTCGAAGGAATCATGATTAAACAATCAAGAACAGTGGCAAACATCCAAAACATTTCACTCTTAATGCACCATATCGATATATGAAGATTCGAAGTGAAACGATACGAGAACAAGCATAAAAACAACGAAACAGGCCTGCCAGCACAGTGTTAATCGATTAACACCATAGGTTAATCGGTTAACCACTTAAAAACATTGAAAATTTTGAATATTTGAGTTGGTTAATCGATTAACCATATAGGTTAATCGATTAATACTGCACCAGAAGCAGAAAAAACAGCAACAAAATCACTTTTCAACAGCTTATTACATCTCCAAACATACCAATGCTCACATAATCAATTATGCATGAAATTACCTTAGCAAACAGTGATATGATTAGCACGTAAACATGGTAAAGTAACATGATCATGGATCAAGAAGATCAAATCAACCACAATTCAATCAAATGTGAAGATCAACATTATGAACATGCAAGTAAGTTCGAAAATTAAATCGGATCAGAATTCCAACCTATGAATCGGAGAATTGATTCGGTAGTTGTTGATCTAACTGTAATTGAGAAGATCCAAGCAAAGAAACCCGGAAAACTTCAAGATCCACACCAATTCTTGTAGTAGCAATGAAGATCCACCAAGAACAAGCCAAAATAAGCCAAATAATCACTTCCGAAATCACTTCCAAGTTCAGATCTGCTTGAGCACGAAAATTGAATGATGAAAATGGAATTGATGGAGTGAATTGATGAAGGTTTAGCTCTTAGAAATCAAGGATTCCAATGAAGAATCAATGATCTCAATGAGAAGAGCTTTGAGTGAGTTTTGTGAGGTTGAAAAATTGAGAGAGAATTGAGAGAGAATTATGAAGATGAAAGGGAATTATGAAGATTAGCCTGTGAGTTTGGAGTAAATCATTTAAATATACTCTTGGTTCGGATCCAAAGCAAGGCTTGGAAGTTGGATTGGAAAAATAGGATTGGAATGTGGTATGGGGTTTTGGCGGGAAACTGAAATAACCAACTTGAGAAGGCTCTAGATCCTTCTAGAATGCAAAATGGAACCTTCCAAATGATCAAAATTGGACTCCAAATGGAAATTGCTTGAAATCTCACGTGCGAGGCAAAATCTACTTTGGTTAATCGGTTAACCATATAGGTTAATCGATTAACACTATTAAAACTTGCAAATCTGGACTATTTTCCAATGGTTAATCGGTTAACCATATGTGTTAACCGATTAACACATTCAAAAATTTGGATTTGGCGCCTTTTGGTGGGAAATCTGCCTGTTTGTCCGTTCTCAACCGTTCGGAGCCCCGTTAAGCTTTTGAAACTTGCTTGTTGAATATTATGATCATGAAAATGCTTAGGATGCTCCTGAATGCTGCCTCCTGTAGAGAAAATGCCTGCAAACAAAATGAAATCGGCCGCTCAACCGTTGGGAAAAATAAACGCCAGAACCTCTGATGCTTGAATAAAATCCCTTGATTAGCTTTACACTCTATGATAGCCCTTGACCTCCTGCATACATGTCAATGCAATGCATATGGTAATGTTATGTTAAATAAAGTGAAACACAAGCTAGGTAAAACAAGGTTAGGAAAATTTTAGGGTGCAACAGCTGCCCCTATTCAAACGGCTTGGACCTGACTGGGTGAGAAGCGAGCGGCTCTCAAACAATCAAGGTAAAAGACGATTGAATACCAACAAACCCGGAAATTTGCCAACTGCATAAGTACACGGTACTCTGATGGGGACAAATCTTCGGAAATTGAAATAATAGTTTCACGGCAACTAGCTGGAGAAATACTGACCTGAACCTCCTTCAGGATGATTCTCTAATTTATCTGATATCATTGCATCATCAAATCATCAAGGGATCACCGTTTACACGGTAACTGGTGACTTGCCAACCGCACAGGTAAACGATACTCTGATTGGTATGAACATCTTCAAAACTGAGCATGACAGTTGCACGACAACTCTGCTGGGGAATTTGGTCACACGGGAATTGGTGAAGGGTCTAATCTCAAATCCCCGTCAGGATGATCATCTTATTTTGTCGTAGATCTTCGTCCTCAAGTCATCAAGGGATCACCAGTTACACGGTAACTGGTAATGGATGGCTGATCATGCCGTCAGGCATTCTGCGTCATAGCAGAAGAATTCCTTATTGTCACCTATGGACTCATCGTGTCGCTAGGAACGTCGACAACATCTTTGTTGGACTTCATCAGTAAGTCAATAAGGGATCACCGGTTATTCGGTAACTGGTGAATGATGGCTGATATTGCCATCAGGCATTCTGCGCCACTGCAAAAGAATTCCTTATCGTCACCTATGGACTCATCGTGTCGCTAGGAACATTGACAATATCTTTGTCGGACTTCATCAGTAAGTCAATAAGGGATCACCGGTCATTCGGTAACTGGTGAATGATGTCTGATCCTGCCGTCGGGCATTCCGTGTCAGCTGGGAGAACTGCTTCGGCCTCGCAGTCGGACTTCATCAGTAAGTCCTGAAATGGGATCTTTAGTCATTCACGGGTCAATAGGGATATACACTCTTCTGCCGTTAGGCACTCCGCGACAGCTGAGATAACTGCTTCGACATTGCAATTGGACTTCCTCAGTAAGTCAGGGAATGGAATCCTTAATCCATCATGGACCAATAAGGATGCACAATCTTTTGCCGTCAGGCACTCTGCGTCAGCTAGGGAAACTGCTTCGACATCGCAGCTGGACTTCATCAGTAAGCCAAGGGTTTTGGCACCGCTGTCGGACTTCAATCATCAAGTCTTCAAGGAAATTTCAATTTCTCTGTTTAGAACCTGTTGGGGATGACACATCTCCGTTGGGGATTCTGGAGAACTATCAAGTAACTCTGCTTCGGGGATCCAGAAATCATTCTGGGTGAATCAACTCTGCTGAGAACTTCAAGAATCATCTTGGACAAATAACTCCGCCGGAGACTTCAAGAATCATCCTGAACCAATAACTCTGCTGGAGATTTCAAGAATCATCCTGAACCAATAACTCCGTCGGGGACTCTAAGCATCACTTTGAGCAACCCACTCTGCTGACTTCACTGGGGATTTTAAGAATCATCTTAAGCAATCAACTTCGCTGGCGAATTCAAGAATCACCTTGAGCAAACCATCCTATGAAGGAACACCTGGTAATGACCTAGATCATGTTTCGTATGCATATGCTTTGACAATGGCGCAATGTTCCACACGGTGGACATGCTACGCGTTTTTAGGGTAAATGCTATGCAATCATGCAAAATGCTATGACCCCGTCAGCAAAATAAATGCTGAAGGGAGAATCCTCCTATCAAGGAGAAAGGACCGCTTTGGTGGAGGAAGGAATCATCCTGCCAAGGAGGAGAAGTCACACCAATCTCAATTGGACTCCGCCTGGGGAAACAAACTTCGGTCGACTGCTGCCGGGGAACAAAGTTCTACGAGAACCTAAACCTGCTCAACTGGGCATACGAACCACAATTGTCGAGGGAACGATATCAATCGCAGAAATAAACTGCACGGCCTTCGCAACAAAGACTTTCCTGGAGATAACGACTCCGGTGGGGAAAAACAGCATCAGCTATTCAACATGCTACTGGGGGAAACCAATCCTGGCCCAAACGACTTCCAAGGACTCAACTCTCTTGGGGATTTGTCAGCTCGGCTGGGGAAGAAGGAATCATCTTGCTTGCTGGGGATAGTACAACTCTGTGGGGAATCTCAATTCCGCTGGAGACTTCAGTCTGGACTATCGGAAGCTGAGCACTTGCAAATAGTCTTTCATGAGAAAACTGCACATTGACCCAGTGTTGGGAAATGAATATACACTTCAGTGTACGACTCAGCTGGGGAGATGATGATCCTGCCTAGGATATATCTCATCTGGGAGAATCTATCTCTGCTTGGGGAGACATATCAATGCTCTTGGTTCCATGTTCAGACTCCATGGGGAGACGCTGCTGAACTTGTTGGGGAAGAAGGACTCATCCTGATTGGAAAGCACGCGACGAAACGAACTCGAGATGGCTTGCCCCAGAGTCTTCCTACAACTTCTAACAAACCCTGACAATCTATGCCAACACGGGGAGGAACGATTCCTTCGCTTTCAGCTTTTGCCCCGACCTGTGGGATCTCTCTGAGGATGTTCCCTGAAAGGAAATCTGCAATCTCTGCATCCAGATCTGCCTCAGCATCTTGAACCTCGCGAAGGTGCTTCAAGTTAATAACCTTCAGGATAAGGGTGGCTTCGACGCTCTCGGGGTGACCTTCCCCAGTCTTGTCATGACTTTGCCCCTCATGGGCTGATATGTGGGGAGTAATATCCTTGACTGTGAGAGATTTATCAAATCTCGACCTGATTGCCCTGGATTACCGATTTCTAGATGGCTGACTCCTATGCTGTGATCATTCGACGTAGCTTGCCCCGGTTCACCGGAATACTCAGGTGTTCTGCATTCTATCCTAATCAGACTTTCCATTGTGGAAACTCTCCTGCTGTCAAGCGCTTACTCGCTAGTAAAACAAGTTGTTCTGCATAAAAGACAATTCAAATGCAATGCATATGGCAGTTTTCAAAATCCATTCCTGTTCACTGGAAAGAAATTTTATGACAAAATATATGAAATCATTCATCAACATGTCAACATTAATACAACGATGTATTGGGAATCCTATCTAGGAGTCAGTTCTTATGCGATCTTTACCGAAGTATGCTTTCGAAACAAACCTATTTCAATTAGGTCTTTTAAAGGTTATAACGTGGTCAGGTTCACGGTTTAAGAAAGAAAGGATATAGGCTCAAAATTCATTTTAACCCACCCATTCTCCTTGATGTTCTCCGATCCTACGTTCAGCTAATTCGACCTTAGAGTTCACCTTTCAAAGGTTATATGACAGGAGTGACGGTTCAGGAAACCACAAGTTTTCAGAGTGACAGTCATTCGCTTTTCATCTTTGTTTGGGCACCGGTAGCCATACGATTTCGTTCTTTCTCGAGGATTTTCTTTCGTAATCCTTTTTCACTTTTTGTTTTTTCGTTTTTCGCTTTTTCGTTTTCCCCCTAACTTTTTCCTAGACTAACTCTCTTGATTTGCTTCGATTCTGAAGTCCAGCGGGGTACCCTAATTTTTGCCTAAGTCGTTTGCTTCCAAGATTCGACTTAGCGGGCTTTTCCTTTTCGATTCTTTTCTTTCTCTCTTTTTTTTTTGAACAAATTGTATGGCATCGACTCATATGACTTGTTAAAGAGATTGTGACTATTTCACTCCTGATCGGCCAGGTTTAACCATCATGGTTTTTTAGGTACGACCTATAGCGGTGTGATTGGTCCTCGAACAAACACTCCTTGTTGTAATTTGAATGCTTGGTCAAATTAACTGACACCTACCCTGCCCCGGGTTAAGATTGAGGTTTTTTTATCTTCAGAAAGAAACTCCTACAACTAGGCTCAAAGGGGTTAGCAAGGGATTCTCTTCCTTATATCTCCGGTGTTTGGGAATTGAAACAATGCCTGTACATCATCAACATGTTTTTTTTGTTCAAAAGCATAGCATCGGAAGCCTACGCATCACGGGATTTCGTCATCCTCCCCGGATTCCACTTAAACAAGCGCTTGAAATAAAAGAAAGCAATAGAGTGAACACGAATGGATTAGTTCAAAACATGCATATTTATTTCATTATCAATATCAATTGAAAAACAATCATGCTTTACAAACGAAATTTGCAATTCTACAGGAAAGAAACTACAAAGGTAAAGAAATGACATGATAAAATGCAGAGTGCCAGCTTTCGGGGAACTGGGCTTTCACACTTATTTGCTGCTGAGGGGAGCGACCCGTTGAAGTCTTCAGACTCATTCAGAAGAACGACTGCTGTGAGGTTGACTCTGATTCGGGCTCCGATAGTTTTGCTACCACGGCGCGAGAGGTTGCCGATTCTGTATGGCAAAAACAATCCGGAGACGAGGT
Organism: Lathyrus sativus; assembly: GCA_963859935.3. NCBI lineage: Eukaryota > Viridiplantae > Streptophyta > Magnoliopsida > Fabales > Fabaceae > Lathyrus > Lathyrus sativus. Next base: position 667,875,493 of record OZ012739.1, read on the forward strand.
TTGACCTAGTGAGGATCCTCTTTGTTCAGGGGCTTTCATCCTTGAGCTCGACCCAAGGACATGAAAAAGTTGCGAGCAATGCGATTCAGACCTCAAAGACCGCGGGATATACTCCTGATCCTTCTCATCTTCAGATGAGATCATGGGAACATCCATCTCTCTTGCACGATAAGAGATGAATTTGCCTGATGCTTTCATGCCGCCCGACACGAATTCAATTGTTCTTGACTCAATCATGTCTTGAACCTTATGCTTAAAAGCTCTACAGTTCAATATATCGTGCCCCGATGTGTCGCTACTGTGAAAATCGGCGCCGACTAGACAGAAGAGTCGCCACCGTGCATTATTCATCCCAACGGAGGGAAAGGAAACACTCGAAGTAAACCTAACGCAAAGACGGGAAAGGAATGGTCATCGCAACCAAATCCTGGATTCGGGAGTCGGTTACGCAAGGGGAAGGTATTAACACCCCTCACGTCCGTCGTACTCGACGGGATCCACGCTTGTTTTCTAGTACGGATTGTTATTCTATCTATTCTACAGGTCAAGGGTTAAAAGAAAATAAAATGACTCGCAGTAAAATGCATGAATGCAGCAGTACAAGCGAGGCAAGGGAGTCCCGCTCAACCTCGAACCTGAAAAACAATAGGCAAAGTGAAACAGCTTCACTTCAAACCCAAGGGGAAATTAACACACAATACAACAAAGAAAAATAAAACCCCACACCAGCTCTAACAGCACACCAGCTCCTACAGTTGATTAACAGCACAACAGTAACATCTTCAAGTGAACCCCAAAATCAAACTTCAATGGCCTCCAAGCTTTAGATAAGCTCCATCTTCAAGGCAAGCACTCCAGAAGAGAATCACTTAACAGAATAAGTTGGAGTGATAAAACAGCTTCTTGACAACCAAAGGAAGCCTATAAGTGTTTATCATCATGAGAGACTGGTTCCCTCAAAGTTCTACTTCTAAGATAAGCCACTTATCCCCCCAAAGGAGGGATGCGAATATCTTAGAAGGACTTTTAGTCATTGGGAGGAATGGAAGCACAAGAAGCTTTCCATGTTTGTGAAAGAACTTAGTCTAAGTCTAAAGCTCTGCCTATTCCTATTTCCTATGCCTTCAAAAACCATCCTCCAGGAGAGGAACCTTCATGCATAAAGCTCTATCCCTTGTCTCCAATCATCATTCAAGGTCTTCATAAGCCTCAACAAGCAGAACCCAATCCCCAATCCCAATTGAAATGCCCAAAACCCCACAAACAAACAACATCCCCAGTGGGAAACACACCACTTTCAACCAATTTGCAAAAAATCAAGTAAAAATAGTAAAACTCATTATAAAATCCTAATTAAATTTCTAGGGGACCCTAACTATGTACCCTATACCCCATATAAACCCCAAGACCTAAATCAATTTTAAAACCCCAAAATTATGCCCCAAACTGCACCTAATTGTTGTGAAACCCTAATCCTGATCACCCTAAAGTTGATGGTTCAAAACTAATCCTAAATTAAATCACAAAAATGTGCTAAAATTCCAGGGGGAACCTAATACTCTAATATAACCATAGGAAAAAGAATTACCTCAAAATGTGAAAGGAAATGGCTAAACAAAATTCAACAAAATGGATATACAAACTAAAATGCAATAAAAGCAACTAAATATAAAAATTCACCAGAAATAGAAAAATGACTAAAATGCTAATTTTCTTTTTCTATAATTTTTTTGAGACATTAATGAAAATGGAGCAAAAACTCCCATGTAAAAAGACTTATTTTTGAATTTAATATGATTTTTCAAAGAAACTAAAAATAATATGTAAAATAAAAATGAAAAAATGGAAATTCTATGTGATGAATAGCAATGCACGATAGTGTAATATATGGATGGGCCCAGAATGGGGGTGGCAATAAGAAGCGCGTATAAATCCCAATTACACATCAGAAATTAAAAGAAAAATAGAAAGAAAAATGTGAAAAACGTGGTGCAAAAAGAAACAAAATTCAGTTCATAATCCAGATGGGCCATTAGAGGGGGTATGAGTATCAATTCACCACTTAAGCCCACCATCCCACGTTTAATGAAACGGAGCGTTTAACTCCCACTCTCAGATTCCTTCATAAATATTCAAAACACTCGTGGCCGTTAGATTAGATTTTGAATCAAAGGTCTTGGCATGATCCAAGGGTCTTGGAGTTATCTTCTCCAATTCAAATTCTGGAGGGAGAGGGAGGCCATGAATGCAGAACTCAAGAACACCAATTCCTCAAATCGTATCTCCCTCAATAACTCATCAAACGCCAAAATTAAAAGCCCTAACACGCTTCAAATTTCACCAGGAACTCATCTATGGTATTTAAACACACTGAAACTCATCCTATATCCAAACACGCATCAATCTTCAGAAATCACTCCATGATCAAAACTCACCATTCTTAAAACTAATAGGTTCGACCTCTTCATCACCTTTCCCTGAGCATTTTCCACCATCATACTAATGTTCTACCTTAATATTCAGCAAGTTATCACTCAAAACATAAATCGCGTCCATTGCTTAATTGTCTCTAAACCATTCTAATTGCTACCTAAAAGCTTCCCCTAATCACCTATAATCAATCTAACCTAACAAAACATGCTAATTCTACCTAAATCAAGTTGTGGATTGAAAAGTACCAACCTGAGAATTTGAGAAGAACAGATGAACAAAACCTTCGAATCAGGTGCTGAGATGCTCCAGATACGATCAATGGAAGGTGTTATAGCTTTTGTATGCAAAAGAATCACTTGAAATGGCCTGGATTGTAGAAACCGAATCTGAGTTGCAGGTTGAGATGTTCAATTGCAAGAACACAATTTAGCCATGAATTTGCTATGATCTTGACCTGGAAACACTTGCTAGCATCAATGGAAGTGAATGGGATCAAGAAATGGGATGAACAATGAAGAAACTGTTGTAACCGATTTCAAGTTGCAACAAGAAATTTTCAATCTCAATCTCTCTTCTTCCCTTCAATTATCACCAACCCCCAATCTGAACCACCTCTATTCAATATATAGGCCATGTTAAAACTCTCTAGCACCTTCTGGATCCTTCCTATGAGAAGTTGAATTTCTCATGTCATGAATTTCTCTCTTGATGGTATGCACATATCAATTCTGCTAGCAGCTGGTGCAGCACCTGGTTCTGATCTCAATTTGTCATTAGAGGAGATATTAGATGTGTTGAAATGCCTTGGAGCCTTACATTTGCCTTGCCAAGTGGTTTTGTAATGGTGCCTTATGATTCAAGTAAACCATTTACAAAGCAAGTCCTTGAAATAACCATCCACTCAAAATTGTGGCAATGTCAATGTTTTTAAAATGCCTTTTACATTCAAAATGGTATGTCCTATGCCTTAGTTTGGTTGTGTAGGTCAAAAACCCTAATTTCCAACTTTGGTTCATTTAAAATATACCTTCATTTTAGGCCATTTTGGTGACTTTGTGAAGCAAGCCATTCCAAATTCTCATGACCTCTTATCTAGCCTAAAAAAATCATTTTGAACACATCTCATGTTGAACATTTTTCCATTTGAGGAGTGGAAGATGGAGATTTGGACCTATGTTGAAAAATAACCTGTAATTCAACTTTCCCAAAATACCCCTGGGTTGCCAAGACCATAACTTGAGTTCTACAACTCCTCTTGAGGACTTCTAGTACTCAAATTAAATCTAAGACCAAGATCTCCAACTATTATGTTGTCCAATGATCCATTTGAAAACTCCTTCATGGGAAAAAGTTGCTTGGAAGTCAAGTGACTTTCACAGATAAATTTCAGTATCCTCTGGGGACCCATAACTTGCAAGAACCATAACTTGAGTTCTATAAATCTCCTTGAAGACTTCTAGTACTCAAATTAAATCTATTGAGATTTTCTACAAGTTTCATGTTGACCAATACTTCATTTGAAACTTGCATTTTGAATTATCTGGCTTGGAAGTTAGACTTAAATCAGGGGATTTTACACTAAAACCCTAATTTGGTAACTCCTCTTCTTCTTGATTCCTCTTGGTTTCTCCTTGGAAAAACACCACACATATATCCACATATCAATTCATGAATTCCACAACCTCCAAGCTGGCCTTGATACTCTTCAATCATTCAGTTGACCTAGGGTTGACCCAGATGAAACCCTAGTTGACTGCCTTCAACTGTAGCTCTTGTACTTGTATCCATGACTTGTCTCATCTTCAAAATGACCCCTCTAGGTCTTACATGATCTTTGCATGCATTCCATACCCTCACTCCCTAGCTCATACCCCACTGATGATCTTCAAACACACCCATAGATAAGAGAGAAATCCACCAGTTGACCTTCAAACTTTTCAAAGCTTCCATTCATTCATTGATAACTTGGATGTTCTTGAGCTTGAATTAAAAACCCTTTGATGCACTTCTTTAGATAAGATTGGCACTTACTCCCTTGTTGGATGACCTACTATGCTATGCTATACAAATGATTAGACTATGTACATGATGCAAATGACAATGCAATTGAAACATAAACCAGGTGAAATAGGTTGAGCAAATTTTTAGGGTGCAACACGATGCTCTAGAGTGGAATTCGCAACGGGCGTTCATGTCCCAGTCGGGTGGTGGCTGTCCAATCATTGGAGCCAGCGTTCGATGTTTAACCAGCTGAAGTTGGAGCAGGAGTTGCAACAACTGGTCATAATCCATCGGGATTAGATCAATGATTCTGTCAGATAGTCTCCTCTTTTGGCCCTGTCTTCTGGGGTTGTCTTGCGGAACCGGATGTGGCTGCTGACGAGAAGCGTTCTGAGCTTCAAGCTGAGCAGAGGGTTTTCTAGGCTTGTCATGCCTAGGTGCGGGTTCTTCAGATACCCGTGGAGCCAGTATGTCGGCTGCAGCCTCGGGCTTTTGCTCGCATTCCCTTCTAAGTATGTTCTTTAGCACTTCCGCCATCAGGCCAACCTGATTCTTCAGCTGGTCGTTCTCCTCTTTGAGCGCCTGCTGGTCCCTCATAACCTGCCTCAACTGGCCTCGGACCTCTCTCAGCTCTGCTCATACCCGTTCCATTGCTCGGATCAACCTGAGACAAAACTAAAACAACCTGTATCAACAGGGGGTTAGAAAAACGGCAAGGTACCTGTTATGCAAATGATTCATGCAAATGCAAACGTGTGTCTGTGCCTTGGGAGGAAGTCCCCCTCGATTCTAGCTTCCGAGACAAATAAAGTCTACCGTCCAATCATGGAAAGAAAACCCTCATATATATATATATATATATATATATATATATATATATATATATATATATCAGAGAAAACCCACGAGGGTGGCGTACAACAGTGATCACATGCAATTGAAGCGACAATCGTGACTCCAACCAACGGGCCTGGTGATGATCAGTATATCAATGCATAAAATGTACAAAAAGAGATACAAAAGATCAGGCGTGACTGTTGCACCCCAAAATTTGCCCTCACAATACAAGACTTTGTGTTCCAAGAAGGTTCACAAGGTTCACAAAATTCATAATTGGTCAGAAGAGTTGACAATTCCCTCAGACAATGCACCTCCTAAGCAGTGCATCCAAAACTAGGGTTTTGACTTTAATCAGGCTAAATGGACTTCCAAGACTTCAAGTGAGCTTCATAACATCTTATATGTGTATAAGAACCCCCATGTCAAGTTTCAAGACTTTTCTCAAAAGTTTGCTCAGTCAGATGATCAGATAAGTCAAAAGTAGTCAATGCAGTTAAAAGGTCAAACTGAGGTCAACTGTGGTCAAACCAAAGTCAAACTTCATGATTTTTTGCCAACATCAAAGAGAGTCGTTTGACTTTTTGCAGGTAAATATCATATGGCATGCATTTTGTTTCTAAAAAGTAAAAATGGCACAATTGGCAGGAGGACATGTGTAAGGAGTTATGAGTGTGAGAGGTTGAGAGTTCGAATCTCACCTTTGTCACTTTTTTTTTTGTTGTTTTTTATTATTTTTACTCTAAATTTTTCTATCTTTCATTAAAAAGATAACAAAAATAGTTTTTTATTATTATTTAATTATTATTTTCGTATTTTAATTAAATCATTTTTTAAAATATTATTTTTTTCACTTTTTTCTAAATTATTCATAAAAATATCCAAAAAATCATAAAATAAAAAATATTGAAAAAAATTTTGTTCTTTTTATAATATTTTTATTTTAGGAATCAATAGGATTATTAGTTTTTATTTTAAGTTTATTTTAATTATTTTAAATTATTTAAATTTTATTTTTTCTTAACTAATTATTTAGTTTGGGCTTTAAAATGGGCTTTAGGGACATTATTGACAATTTGGTGTTAACCCTAATTTGTTCCCTATATATACATGTGTTGCCTTGTTGGAAAAGAGGAGAGAATGAAAAAAACCTAAGAGGAGTGAGTGCCGTTTGCCGTTATTTAGTTTTCTTCTTCATCCATTACTATTGTTTCTTTTTCTTCATCGTTTACCGTTATTTCTTTTCCTTCATCTATTACCGTTGTTTCTTTTTCTTCATCTTTTACCGTTATTTCTTTTTCTTCATCTATTACCGTTATTTCTTTTTCTTTATCTATTACTGTTACGTTTATATATATATATATATATATATATAATTTTTAAATTGTTAGAGTTTATATATATAAGATTTTTGATCGAATTATGTCGATACGATGTTTGCACATTTGTGTGCATGACGCGTGACATTTGTGTTAGTTCGATCTGGTTGCGATGATCGCATTTTTGTGTGAGCAATAATACTATTTTTTGCTTAATTTCTTTTTCTTTGCGATAAATTTTGTTTCGTCCGATTTAGATCTGGTTGCGATGAGCGCATTTCTGCGTTAGCAACATTGTTGGGTTATTTGGCACATTTAAAATTCATTATTGCTTTATTATTATTATTATTATTATTATTATTATTATTATTATTATTATTATTATTATTATTATTATTATTATTATCATTATTTATTATTATTATCATTATTATCATTATTATTACCATTATTATTATTATTGTTATCATTAATTTATTAAAATTTGTTATAATATAAAAATCTGTTTTTTAAAATAAATAACATTAACATCTTTTCCAAATTAATATGAAAACCTATTATTTTTAAGAAAAACTTTTTTTTAGATAAATTTAAAATAATAACTAAAATCTTTTTTTTAAAATAATAACTAGAACCGTTATTTATTTTATTTTATTATTGTTCAATTCAAATTTCATTATCATATTGTATCTGCTCCTCTCATGTAACCTCGCGAACTTAACAATCGCTCTTTAAATTCTGCCTTTAAATTTCTGCTTGCATGGTTTAAATTATGACATTATCTCTCTGTTTGCATGATTCAATTATCTCACGCGTTTACTATTATTTCTGTCACATTGCACACATCCGAAGGTTAGGTCTAACTGTTTGGCCGCCGCGCCAATAGTCCGTAAAACTTCACACATTCAATTTCAAATCCTCAAAACTACAAACTACAAACCCTAATTTTCACAAATGCCTCGCCGCAGGCAAAATTACAATTTTACCCTTAGCATTAGGTCAAAGAGCCGCCGCGCTCATTTTAGGGTTTCCCGCTGTGGAATCCCTAATTTAACCCTAATTACAACTTAACATTTCAACGTAGAGATTTGGAGTTTCTACACTCCACGTAAGCGTGTCCTTAAGATGCGTTTATTCCCCTTGAGACCTTGACCACAGTCAAGAAGTTTCTAACCTCCCTATTGAGGGGAACTACGATTACTCTGATTCCACTCCCGTAAGGATACGTAGGCACAAGATGCGATGTCTTGCCGAGTAAACTTAGAATTAACCCCCTTTATTATTTATTATTGCTTATTTATATTTTATTTATCTTTGCTATTTAATTATTTTGCTTATTATTTTGTAATTGTTTCTTGGATGTAAAGTTGTTTAATTATTTAATTATTATTATGGTTAGTAATTAGGGAGTGTAACAACATGTATGTAATATTAAAATAAATTTAGATCACTTTTAAATAAAGATAATTAAAATAAACACGTCACACACGTAAGTCGATTTTAATCGCCGTCTCACTTCCTAAGGATATCCCTCAAGTTGCCTACGAATAATGGTTAAGTGGGGTGTATAAAGCAAGTCCCTCAAATAGAAAAATCATCAAAGTCCCTTATGGTTGCCTTTACGAATCGAGTCCCTTTCGAAAAATGATGATGGTCCCTTATATGTGCTTATTACATCCCACAATGGCCTTCAAAGTCAAATTGTCCCTCACATGTCCCTTAACATCCAAAGTAAGGACTACCTACTCCATTATAGTAGGGATAGTCTTACTAAAGGAAAGAATGAAGAATAAGAAAGACCTTTAAACATTAGGGTAGGTTACTCCTAGGTGCTTGCTCACTTCAAAATTGTTTCGCACTTAAACAAATTTTCAACAAGTTTTCAAACAAGTTCTTAACACATCCTTACATGGATTATTTATTAACTATTCTGAAAATTTTCTATTCACACACTACAATTTCAAAACAATTCAAAAGTGAGCTTAAGTACCTAAGAGCCCATGGATAACCATGGATGAAAAGGATGCTAATACCTTCCCTTTTCATAACCTACCCCCCGGACCCAAAATATTCTCTAAGGTCTTTCCTGTTCTTTTATAACCTTTCCTTATGGATAAAATAAAAGTCGGTGGCGACTCTTGCTATCCGCAACATTGTTTAAAGTCAGTTCACCGGGTTACAGAACTGGCGACTCTGCTGGGGATTTATTTAAGAGGGGTACCCTTAGGAATTAAGATCACTTTAAATTGTTTGCCTTGTTTGCTTTATTATTATATTGTTGGGGTGCTCTTATGTGTGAAAGGTCCTAACCCGGATCTAGTGTACCTTAGGTAAATGGCAATAGACAAAGGAAACTGTACGACGTATATCGATACGGTTGATCTGGTGGCCATAGTTAGTGCGACTTCTTGGTTGGTGCTTATATTCCTTAAGTCAAGTTGAGGATAATATTGAGGCTGCCATATGTTGTCAATGCACTAACTGACTTTTAGAACCCTAGTTAACTCATCTTGGCCTTTAGAAAGTAGTGAGGTAACCGGCTTTGGTGCAGACTGAAGTTGGTTGACACTCGATACTACGCTCATTGAGATCTTAAACTTGGAGGGTTTTGGTTGGCAAGTAAGTTGCCTTCTGAACAACCACCCTTGTGAAGGATCAATGATATTGAGATCCCTTAGAACCTGGTTACTTTTGTAGGACAGGATGAACCATCTAACTTCAGGGGAGGGTACTTGCCTTTGAACCTCATGCAAGCCTTTAAACCTAAGGCTATGGTGTGACTTGTTTGTGTGTGCCACATGTTTGTGATTGAGCATGACATCATGACATCATCATGCATCATAAGCATATCATTTTCCCTAACCATTTCAAGGGCCAAAGGATTTATCTTTGTTCTTTGTTGCAGGTCATGGCTTTTGCTCGTAGAAACACCATCAGGATCAACTTTGTAGGGATACCTTCTAAGCTCAAGGAGTTGGTTTCCCTAGTGCCTGATCATTCCCAGTTCAACAAGAGACATGGTCACTTATTGGATCTAGTTACTTCAGGGTTCAGTGAAGACATGATGAGTGTGCTGTTTCAGTTCTTTGACCCTAAGCACCATTGCTTTACATTTCCTGATTATCAGCTGGTTCCAACCATGGAGGAGTTCTCTAAACTTCTGGGTATACCTGTTCTTGATCAGAAGCCATTCACAGGCTTAGAGAAGGAGCTTAAACCAGAAGTTATTGCTGCAGCTCTACATCTGAAGAAGTCTGGCATTGTTCTAGAGACGAGAAGTGGAGTTAAAGGTATTCTTGCCAAGGTATTAGTGGATAAAGCCCAAATGTTCTTGAAGGCTATGAGCTACGATGCTTTTGAGGAGATCTTAGCCTTATTGATTTATGGCTTAGTGTTGTTCCCCAATCCTGATCAGTTCATAGACGTTCATGCCATCAACATATTCCTGAGTCACAATCCAGTGCCTACCTTACTTGGAGACATCCTACATTCTCTTCACACCCGTACTACAAGGGCAAGAGGAACTTTGATGTGCTGCATACCTTTACTTTCTAGGTGGTTTATTTCTCACCTTCCTCGCTCAGTAATGAAGAATGAGCAAGGGTTCAGATGGTCCAAGAGGATCATGTCACTTTCTCACTCAGACATCCATTGGTGCTCCAGATCTATGGAGAATGTCACCATCATTGACCGTTGTGGGGAGTTTCCTAATGTGCCACTTCTAGGCATAAGAGGAGGCATCACCTACAACCCATCTCTAGCTTTACGACAGTTTGGTTACGCCCGGAGCGATGGTCCACATGACATGTTGATTCAGGGCATTGTGTTTGATTACGACAACGATCTTCAGGGTTACCGTCAGAGATTCATCCGAGCTTGGGGAAAGGTAAACAGGATTGACAGCAAGACACTGGAGCCTAAGTACACCATTCCTATGGAGGCTTATCTCAGATGGGTACGATTTCGTGCTCAGACACTCATGATGCCATATCCTGCCATCCTACCAGTTACCATGGAACCTGTTGCTAAAGGAGACACAGCTTATACCATCCTTCACCCAGACATGCCTACTGATATGGAAGACTTGCAGAGATCATGGATCCAACTGAAAGAGCAAAGGGATACTTTCGAGGCTCATTACAAAGCAAGCCAAGCAAGGATCCTAGAGCTAACAAAGCTACTTCATGAGGAACGAAACCTCAACTCATACCTCAACACAAAGAGGAAACGTCCATGGGAGACTTAAAACCCCATCTTTTGTACTTATTTCGTTTTCATTTTTTGTAAGCCTAAAAGGCAAAACAAGTTATTACTAATAAAAAGTTACTTTCTTGTTTGTTTAAGCAAATTTAAATCCTGCGGTCCTTGAAAACATTGCATATGCATTCCCATATCATTGCATCACAGGTTTATAATTGTGCACAGGTTTCTCATCTTCTCGCTGTTTATTTCAGCAATGGCTCTTGAACAATCAGTTAAGGATCTCCAGGCACAGAATGCACAGTTCCAAGAGCTGATCCTGAACCTATCCAAGGGGCAGGATGAATTGAAGACACTGCTGACCAAGAAGACTAAGAAGGCTAGAAAGTCTGCTGGGTTGCTCAACATGGGAAGAAGGTTCAAAGGTCCTGTCAAGACCAAGGAACATGTTGAAGACTATGAATCTGAAGAATCTGAGCAGGAGAGAGGCGGTCTCCACAAGACTATGGGGGACTCTGATTCTGAGGCTAACTACTACCATGAGCCTAACGAAGACAAATTCAAGATGCTGGTGGATAGAATGGATGCTATGGAATTACAGAAATCATCTGGGCTGGATTTTGAGGATTTGAGCTTGATATCTGGGGTGGTCATACCCATTGGGTTCAAAGTTCCTACATTTGTTGTCTATGATGGGGTCTCTTGTCCCAAATTGCATCTGAGGTCTTATGTCAGAAGAATGCAACCCCACACTGCTGATAAAAAGTTGTGGATCCATTTCTTTCAAGAGAGTTTATCTGGAGCTCAGCTAGAGTGGTATTATCAGTTGGAGAGTGTCAACATCAGAGATTGGAATGACCTTGCTGAAGCTTTCTACAAGCAGTATCAATACAATGCTGACTTAGCCCCCACTCGCATGCAGCTTCAAAGCATGTCTATGGGTGCCAAAGAAAGCTTTAAGGAGTATGCTCAGAAGTGGAGAGACTTAGCTGGAAGAGTTCAACCCCCTTTGACTGATAGGGAGTTGGTTGATATGTTCATGTGTACGCTGAATGGTCCGTTTTACAGTCATCTCATTGGAAGCTCATCATCTGGCTTCACTGAGTTGATCATGACAGGAGAGCGAGTAGAGAATGGTATCAAGAGTGGTAAGATCCAAGTGGGCACTTCTTCATCAGGTGCTGCAAAGAAGCCTCCCACTGGGAAGAAAGAATCTAATGCTGTGTATGGTCAGCCTGATCATAACAGAAGGCATCAGTCTGTTAGTGCAGTTCATATTTCAAATCCAACTCCTGCAACAACAGAGCAGCCTCAAGGCAACCAACAGAGGGCTAGAAGACAGTTCACGAAGATCAACATGTCAATGGCTCAGGCATTGCAACACTTGTTGAAGGCTGAACTTATTACCCTGAGGGAGGCTCCTCAGAATCCCAATGTTACCTCTCCCAAGTACAATCCCAATGCACGATGTGCATATCATTCAAACTGTCCAGGACATGATACTAATAACTGCTGGGTCTTGAAGAACAAAATTCAGGATATGATTGATGCTGGAGAAATTGAGTTTGATCCACCAGGTACTCCAAATGTGATTACAGCTCCAATGCCAAATCACGAGAAGACTGTCAACGCCATTGATGAAGATATTGATGAAGATCTGCATGTCTATTCAGTTATGGAGTTGAGCACACCATTGTCTGTTATCAAAAAGAGGTTAGTACAAGCTGGGATCTTTCCAGGTTGTCATGAAGATTGTCTATATTGTACCTATAAGCCGGATAGTTGCTTCATTTTGAGAGATGGGATTCAACGTCTCATGGATAAATATATTATAGTGTTTGAAAGAAGACCAGCATCTGTAGAAAGTATGGTGGATCATCTGACTCAAGGTAAGAAGATTGAAGAGGTTGACATGGTTGACAAAGTACCACTAAGAATCACTTCAAAGGGTCCCATTAAAATCACTCATCAGGGCCCAATCAAGATTACTGCTGAAGGTCCTGTGAAAGTTGTTGCTGAAGCCAGAGTAGCTCCTCTGATCATTACCACTCCTGGTCCTATTCCTTATACATCTGACAAAGCTGTGCCTTGGCACTATGGGTCTGATGTTTACATCCATGGTGTCAAGCAGGAGCCTTTACCTGATATGCCTGTTGACATTGATAATATTGTTGGATCTAGCAAGATCACTCGTAGTGGAAGAGTCTTCTCTCCTCCAGTTGCTTCTAAGAGTGCAGTTACTCCTGCTGTTACTTCCACCACTGATGCTCGGGGCAAGGGTCCTGTTATTGAGCCTGTATCTACTGATGTGCCAGCTGCTGATGACCTCTCTAAGCAGATGGAAGAAGTATTGAAAATCATTCGCAAGAGTGATTATGATATTGTTGATCAGCTGGGGCATACTCCCTCAAAGATTTCTATGCTCTCCCTGTTATTATGTTCTGAGGCTCATGCCAAGTCATTGATCAAGTTTCTAAAGATGGCTCATGTACCCAGTGCAATTTCTGTGGACCAGTTTGAGAATTGTGTTGCTCACCTGACCTATGACAACGGGTTAGGATTTTCTGATGCTGACTTGACCCCTGCCAAGAGGGATCATAACAGGGCCTTGCATATTTCAATTGAATGCAGGGGCACTACCCTGTCTCTTGTGCTGATAGACAATGGTTCCTCTCTGAATGTGTTGCCTAAGGAAGTCCTGAACAAGCTGAGTCCTAAAGATACGGTATTGAAGCCCAGTAATATTGTGGTAAAGGCTTTTGATGGTTCTAGAAGAGTAGTGCATGGGGAAATTGATCTTCCAATCAAGGTTGGCTCTCAGGTGTTTACCGCTACATTCTATGTGATGGATATTCGTCCTTCGTACTCATGTCTGCTTGGTCGTCCCTGGATCCATGGGGCAGGTGCTGTGACCTCCACATTACATCAAAAGTTGAGATATCCGGTGAATGGAAAAGTTGTTACTGTCTTTGGAGAGGAAGAATACTTTGTCAGCCATGTAAACACTTTCAAGTATCTGGAAGTAGAAGGTGAATACATTGAAACTCCATGTCAGTCATTTGAAGTGGTTCCCTGGGCTGTTAAGGATTGTGTGACTCCTCCTGCTGTGAAGAAGGTTCCTGTGGTCATCAGAAACCCTCCAACAATGGCAATGGCCTCCCTCAATGATGCAAAAGCTGTGGTGGAAGAAGGTGGTTGTACTATTTGGGGTCAGCTTCCTGATATTCCACACAAGTCTGACAAGTTTGGTTTGGGTTTCACTGCAGAGTCCCAGAAGGCTGTCCGTCGTGCCCGTGCTGTTCGTATCACCAATCAAGGGGTTATCAATGCTGTGGGAGATCAAGATGAGGACTACAACCTGGAGGCATGGATTTTTCCTACTGTGTGTGCTGGACTCAATAATTGGAAAGCTGAAGATGTTATCCCTATCTCCTTTAGTCAGGAGTAAATACTATTACTGTGTTATGTTTTTAAATTTATAATTTCTGGAACAATTAAAACTTTCAAGCCATGTGCCTTACCCGGGGCACAATGGTGTGCTTGTTACGGGTTGTCATTTCATTTGCATACTTCATTCAATAAAATCAGTGGACGTTTCGTTTTCGTAAATATTGTGTTCCTTGTCTTTCTTTTTCTTCTATTTTTGCTTTATCAGCTATGTGTTCTTACACACACCCACGTCACTAAAATGCCGATCCTCATCCACTCTGGATCCAGTTGATAACAGTTCTACTATTGCCAATTACAATTTCGAGAATCCGATCTATCAAACTGAAGACGGAAACGAGGACGATTGTGAAATACTTGTGGAGCTTGCTAGGTTGTTACAACAAGAAGAGAAAGCTATACAGCCACATGAAGAGCCAGTCGAAGTTGTGAATCTGGGAACTGAAGAAAACAGAAAAGAGGTCAAAATAGGGGCTGATTTAGAGGACAGTGTCAAGAGCAGGTTGATTCAGATGCTACGTGACTATGTGGAGATCTTTGCTTGGTCTTATGAAGATATGCCAGGGTTGGATACATACATTGTGGTTCACCGTTTGCCAGTGAAAGAAGATTGTCGTCCAAAGAAGCAGAAGGTTCGTCGTATGCGTCCTGAAATGTCAGAAAAGATCAAAGCAGAGGTAATGAAACAGTTCAATGCAGGGTTCTTGGCCGTAACTTCTTATCCTCAGTGGGTTGCAAATGTGGTACCAGTTCCTAAGAAAGATGGTAAGGTACGTATGTGTGTAGACTACAGAGATCTGAACAAGGCTAGCCCTAAAGATGACTTTCCACTTCCTCATATTGATATCCTGGTAGACAACACTGCTCAGCATAAGGTATTCTCTTTTATGGATGGTTTCTCTGGTTACAATCAAATCAAGATGGCACCTGAAGATATGGAGAAGACTACATTTGTGACACAGTGGGGCACCTTTTGCTATAAGGTAATGCCATTTGGTTTGAAGAATGCAGGGGCAACATATCAGCGTGCCATGGTGGCTTTGTTTCATGATATGATTCATCATGAGATAGAGGTATATGTGGATGATATGATAGCCAGGTCTCAGAATGAAGAACAACATCTTGATCATCTGCACAAGTTGTTTGAGAGGTTGAAGAAATACAGGTTGAGATTAAATCCAAACAAGTGTACTTTTGGAGTTAGATCTGGAAAGCTCCTGGGTTTCATTGTCAGTGGAAAAGGTATTGAAGTGGATCCTGCAAAAGTGAAAGCTATACGAGAGATGCCAGCTCCCCGTACTGAGAAGGAGGTTAGAGGTTTCTTGGGACGATTGAACTACATTGCAAGATTTATTTCCCAATTAACTACCATCTGTGAGCCAATATTCAAGTTGTTGAAGAAAGATCAGGTGATGGAATGGAATGATGAGTGCCAGACTGCCTTTGATGAAATCAAGAGATATTTGCTAGAACCTCCAATTTTAATGCCACCAGTTGATGGAAGACCCTTGATTATGTATTTAACAGTATTAGACAACTCAATGGGGTGTGTATTGGGGCAACATGACGAGTCTGGTCGAAAAGAGCAGGCAATATACTACCTTAGCAAAAAGTTTACCGACTGTGAAACAAGATACTCACTGCTCGAGAAAACTTGCTGCGCTTTGGCATGGGCTGCTCGCCGACTAAGACAGTATATGTTGACCCATACTACCTTGTTGATTTCGAAGATGGATCCAATCAAGTACATATTTGAGAAACCCGCTCTCTCCGGAAGAATTGCAAGATGGCAAATGATCTTGACGGAATATGATATACAGTATACTACTCAGAAGGCCATTAAGGGGAGTGTTGTTGCTGATCATTTGGCTCATCAAGCAGTAGGTGATTACCAGTCAATGAATTTTGAGTTCCCTGATGAAGACATTATGTCTGTTACCAAAGAACCTGGACAATATGACGAACCTGAACAAGGATCCCGATGGACTATGGTTTTTGATGGTGCCTCCAATGCACATGGTAATGGTGTTGGTGTTGTGATTAGTTCCCCTGAAGGTTGTCATACCCCGATTACTGCCAGACTTTGTTTCTATTGTACCAATAACATGGCTGAGTATGAGGCATGTATCATGGGTATGCAAGTTGCTATTGATATGAAGATTCAGTTCCTTGAGGTGTATGGAGATTCAGCTCTGGTAGTAAGTCAGATTAAAGGAGATTGGGATACAAAGCATGATAATCTCATTCCTTACAGAGAACATGTGTTGTCTTTGATCCCACATTTCAAAGTGATTACTTTTGGACATATTCCACGAAGAGAGAATCAGTTGGCAGACGCATTGGCCACCATGGCATCTATGTTTGAGATCAGCTGGGATGATGAAGCTCCCAAGATTACCATTGATAGATTTGAGAAGCCCGCATACTGCAATGAGATTGACACTGAAGGGGCAGAGGAGAAGCCTTGGTTCTATGTAGTGAAAAACTATCTTGAAGCTCAGGAGTTCCCTGAAGGGGCATCTGTCAAAGATAGGAAGTTCCTGAGAAGGTTTTCAGCTAAGTTCTTTCTGAGTAATGGCATTCTGTATAAGCGTAATCATGATTCAACTATGCTTCGTTGTGTGGATAAGAAGGAAGCTACAGAAATTATGGAAGAGATGCATGATGGGACCTTTGGCACTCATTCTAGTGGTCATACCATGGCAAAGAAGATTTTGAGAGCAGGTTACTATTGGTCTACCATGGAAGCTGATTGCTATCAACACTCCAGAACATGTCACAAATGTCAAATCTATGCTGATAAAGTACATGTACCTCCATCTCCATTGAATGTGTTGACTGCTCCTTGGCCCTTCGCCATGTGGGGCATTGATATGATTGGTGAGATCAAGCCTACTGCTTCTAATGGGCATCGTTTCATTCTGGTTGCTATTGATTACTTCACGAAGTGGGTAGAGGCAGCTTCATTTGCATCTGTGACTAAGAATGTTGTGGCTCGGTTCATTAAGAATAATCTCATATGTAGGTATGGTATCCCTGAAAGGATTATCACTGACAATGGCTCTAATCTGAACAACACTATGATTACTGATCTCTGTACGCAGTTCAAGATTATGCATCACAACTCTTCTCCGTATCGTCCAAAGATGAATGGGGCAGTTGAAGCTGCTAATAAGAACATTAAGAAGATTGTACAGAAGATGACTGTTACTTACAAGGATTGACACGAGATGTTACCATTTGCTCTGCATGGTTATCGTACTACAATACGTACTTCAACAGGGGCAACCCCATTCTCCTTAGTCTATGGTATGGAAGCAGTTCTGCCTATTGAAGTTCAGATCCCCTCCTTGAGAATTATGAAGGATGCAGGCTTGGATGAAGATGAGTGGATTCAGACTCGACTTGACCAGATAAATTTGATTGATGAGAAAAGGTTAGCAGCAGTTTGTCATGGCCAGATGTATCAGAAACGGATGATCAAAGCTTTTAACAAGAAGGTTAAGCCAAAGGTATATCAGGCTGGTGACTTGGTAATCAAGCGTATCATATTACCACAGGGTGATCCTAGGGGCAAGTGGACTCCAACATATGAGGGACCATTTGTAGTCAAGACAGTGTTCTCAGGAGGTGCCATGATACTGACTACAATGGATGGTGAAGACTTCCCACAACCTGTAAACGCAGACATAGTTAAAAAATACTACGCATAAAAAGAGACCCGCTAGGTTGACAGGCCTAGGCAAAAATAAGGGCATCCCGGCAAACCAAAAGGGTTTGGGCAAAAATTAGGGATATATATATATAAAAAGATGTACACCCGGCAAGTCGAAAACCTGAAAAGGCGGCTTGGGCAAAAAAGGGTATCCCGGTGGATTGAAAACCTGAAAGGGCAATCCAGGCAAAAGTTAGGGATTAAAGCGTATGACTATGTCTCGTTTGGATCACTCATGAAACTGCAACCAGTTGTACTACTTACTCAAGCTCAAACAGATAAAGCTCAATCCAATCGTTTCCGTCTCAACAGCAAGAAGATGAGATACTTGAGTGGCAATAGTAGAATTGAAACTCAATAGGATTATTTCCCACATAGCTGATTCTTTTTGTAAAGCTTCATGACAAAATTCTCTTACTAGGGTTTATGTCTCCTTGTACAAACTTACCCGTGTATGGGTCACTTTTGATATAAATAAATTCCATCTTTTGAATCCAGATTCACTTTTACCCTATTTACATAAGCGAAACGTCCATTGGTTGTGTTTGAATGTATGTATGCCTTTTAATATGATTGATGTTTACCAGAAATGCATGAAAATGCAGTAATAGTATTTACTAAGGACGAACGAGGGAAGGATTTCAACGAAGCTTCGCCGGTTCATCTTTACAAGACAGTTACAAACCATCAGTAGGACTAATCCATTTTCACAAAGTCTAATCTCCCCTGGAATTTATATCCATCTCTTTTATCCTCATACGGATATACGGGAAATTACTTTCCAATAAGGGCACGATGAACGAAGACGGGATGTTATACTTATCCTACTATCAAACGAAAACGAAGGTTATCTATACCCTACTATCCCCAACAACGGGAGGTTATCTATACCTTGTTATCCCCAACAACGGGAGGTTATCTATACCTTGTTATCCCCAGCAGACGGAGGGTTATATATTCTTCAACAACGAATCGGGATTTATTTTTCTTGGCCAGCAGTTGTTATACAAGGATATCCAGACACTTCCAGCAGTGTCATAGCATACATACATCATTTACATCATACCATAACATATATGTCTATAGTACATTACCTAAGTGCATCATGTCATACATGCATACATAAAGCATAAACTAATGTTGTTATACAGAATGCTACCTTGTTTTCAGGTTAATTATCCAACAAACAATCTTATGATCTTCGGGACTGCTTTATTGTAACCTCAGGGTTACTTTATCCTCCTGATGAGCTTCTTATTACTTTGGGACTGCTTTATTGTAACCTCAGGGTTATTTTATCCTCCTGATAGCCTCTCATGACTTCAAGACTGCTTTAGAGCTACTGATTGCTCTATCCTCCTGAAATCATCCTATTACTTCAAGACTGCTTTAGAGCTATTCATTGCTCTATCCTCATGAGGTCATATTACTACTTCAAGACTGCTTTAGAGCTATTCATTGCTCTATCCTCCTGAAGCCATCTAATTATTTCAAGACTGCTTTAGAGTTCTCCATTGCTCTATCCTCCTGAAATTACATTATTATTTCAAGACTGCTTTAGAGCTATCCATTGCTCTATCCTCCTGAAATCATTACTTCAAGACTGCTTTAGAGCTATTGATTGCTCTATCCTCCTGAAGACATATCACATTATTATTTCAAGACTGCTTTAGAGCTATTGATTGCTCTATCCTCCTGAAGCCATTATTACTTCAAGACTGCTTTAGAGCTATTGATTGCTCTATCCTCCTGAGGTCAGATTTATCACTTCAAGACTGCTTTAGGGTTATCATTATTGATTGCTCTATCCTCATGAAGACATGCTGTTACATCAGTATTACTCCAGACTCCTGACAGTTCTCATTATACTACTGAAGAACTTTCCCCTAGTGGCATCTTTAAGCCCACTCAATCATGTTCAACCAACCATCAATATCACTCCATGCACTGGTGAGTGCAAATTTTTGGGCTTTTGTGTCCAATCCCCTTCAACCTTCCAGGTTACGACTGGCAAATATACCAATCTAACCCCTCAGGTTTCAGAAAATTGAACAGGGGCAGCTGTTGCACCCCAAAATTTGCCCTCACAATACAAGACTTTGTGTTCCAAGAAGGTTCACAAGGTTCACAAAATTCATAATTGGTCAGAAGAGTTGACAATTCCCTCAGACAATGCACCTCCTAAGCAGTGCATCCAAAACTAGGGTTTTGACTTTAATCAGGCTAAATGGACTTCCAAGACTTCAAGTGAGCTTCATAACATCTTATATGTGTATAAGAACCCCCATGTCAAGTTTCAAGACTTTTCTCAAAAGTTTGCTCAGTCAGATGATCAGATAAGTCAAAAGCAGTCAATGCAGTTAAAAGGTCAAACTGAGGTCAACTGTGGTCAAACCAAAGTCAAACTTCATGATTTTTTGCCAACATCAAAGAGAGTCGTTTGACTTTTTGCAGGTAAATATCATATGGCATGCATTTTGTTTCTAAAAAGTAAAAATGGCACAATTGGCAGGAGGACATGTGTAAGGAGTTATGAGTGTGAGAGGTTGAGAGTTCGAATCTCACCTTTGTCACTTTTTTTTTTGTTGTTTTTTATTATTTTTACTCTAAATTTTTCTATCTTTCATTAAAAAGATAACAAAAATAGTTTTTTATTATTATTTAATTATTATTTTCGTATTTTAATTAAATCATTTTTTAAAATATTATTTTTTTCACTTTTTTCTAAATTATTCATAAAAATATCCAAAAAATCATAAAATAAAAAATATTGAAAAAAATTTTGTTCTTTTTATAATATTTTTATTTTAGGAATCAATAGGATTATTAGTTTTTATTTTAAGTTTATTTTAATTATTTTAAATTATTTAAATTTTATTTTTTCTTAACTAATTATTTAGTTTGGGCTTTAAAATGGGCTTTAGGGACATTATTGACAATTTGGTGTTAACCCTAATTTGTTCCCTATATATACATGTGTTGCCTTGTTGGAAAAGAGGAGAGAATGAAAAAAACCTAAGAGGAGTGAGTGCCGTTTGCCGTTATTTAGTTTTCTTCTTCATCCATTACTATTGTTTCTTTTTCTTCATCGTTTACCGTTATTTCTTTTCCTTCATCTATTACCGTTGTTTCTTTTTCTTCATCTTTTACCGTTATTTCTTTTTCTTCATCTATTACCGTTATTTCTTTTTCTTTATCTATTACTGTTACGTTTATATATATATATATATAATTTTTAAATTGTTAGAGTTTATATATATAAGATTTTTGATCGAATTATGTCGATACGATGTTTGCACATTTGTGTGCATGACGCGTGACATTTGTGTTAGTTCGATCTGGTTGCGATGATCGCATTTTTGTGTGAGCAATAATACTATTTTTTGCTTAATTTCTTTTTCTTTGCGATAAATTTTGTTTCGTCCGATTTAGATCTGGTTGCGATGAGCGCATTTCTGCGTTAGCAACATTGTTGGGTTATTTGGCACATTTAAAATTCATTATTGCTTTATTATTATTATTATTATTATTATTATTATTATTATTATTATTATTATTATTATTATTATTATTATTATTATTATTATCATTATTTATTATTATTATCATTATTATCATTATTATTACCATTATTATTATTGTTATCATTAATTTATTAAAATTTGTTATAATATAAAAATCTGTTTTTTAAAATAAATAACATTAACATCTTTTCCAAATTAATATGAAAACCTATTATTTTTAAGAAAAACTTTTTTTTAGATAAATTTAAAATAATAACTAAAATCTTTTTTTTAAAATAATAACTAGAACCGTTATTTATTTTATTTTATTATTGTTCAATTCAAATTTCATTATCATATTGTATCTGCTCCTCTCATGTAACCTCGCGAACTTAACAATCGCTCTTTAAATTCTGCCTTTAAATTTCTGCTTGCATGGTTTAAATTATGACATTATCTCTCTGTTTGCATGATTCAATTATCTCACGCGTTTACTATTATTTCTGTCACATTGCACACATCCGAAGGTTAGGTCTAACTGTTTGGCCGCCGCGCCAATAGTCCGTAAAACTTCACACATTCAATTTCAAATCCTCAAAACTACAAACTACAAACCCTAATTTTCACAAATGCCTCGCCGCAGGCAAAATTACAATTTTACCCTTAGCATTAGGTCAAAGAGCCGCCGCGCTCATTTTAGGGTTTCCCGCCGTGGAATCCCTAATTTAACCCTAATTACAACTTAACATTTCAACGTAGAGATTTGGAGTTTCTACACTCCACGTAAGCGTGTCCTTAAGATGCGTTTATTCCCCTTGAGACCTTGACCACAGTCAAGAAGTTTCTAACCTCCCTATTGAGGGGAACTACGATTACTCTGATTCCACTCCCGTAAGGATACGTAGGCACAAGATGCGATGTCTTGCCGAGTAAACTTAGAATTAACCCCCTTTATTATTTATTATTGCTTATTTATATTTTATTTATCTTTGCTATTTAATTATTTTGCTTATTATTTTGTAATTGTTTCTTGGATGTAAAGTTGTTTAATTATTTAATTATTATTATGGTTAGTAATTAGGGAGTGTAACAACATGTATGTAATATTAAAATAAATTTAGATCACTTTTAAATAAAGATAATTAAAATAAACACGTCACACACGTAAGTCGATTTTAATCGCCGTCTCACTTCCTAAGGATATCCCTCAAGTTGCCTACGAATAATGGTTAAGTGGGGTGTATAAAGCAAGTCCCTCAAATAGAAAAATCATCAAAGTCCCTTATGGTTGCCTTTACGAATCGAGTCCCTTTCGAAAAATGATGATGGTCCCTTATATGTGCTTATTACATCCCACAATGGCCTTCAAAGTCAAATTGTCCCTCACATGTCCCTTAACATCCAAAGTAAGGACTACCTACTCCATTATAGTAGGGATAGTCTTACTAAAGGAAAGAATGAAGAATAAGAAAGACCTTTAAACATTAGGGTAGGTTACTCCTAGGTGCTTGCTCACTTCAAAATTGTTTCGCACTTAAACAAATTTTCAACAAGTTTTCAAACAAGTTCTTAACACATCCTTACATGGATTATTTATTAACTATTCTGAAAATTTTCTATTCACACACTACAATTTCAAAACAATTCAAAAGTGAGCTTAAGTACCTAAGAGCCCATGGATAACCATGGATGAAAAGGATGCTAATACCTTCCCTTTTCATAACCTACCCCCCGGACCCAAAATATTCTCTAAGGTCTTTCCTGTTCTTTTATAACCTTTCCTTATGGATAAAATAAAAGTCGGTGGCGACTCTTGCTATCCGCAACATTGTTTAAAGTCAGTTCACCGGGTTACAGTGACCACGGGCACAAAAATCTTCTGTCAACTTCTTTGCAGCGGGATGATTTGACTGAGTAAGCAAACCCTGGGCCAGCAGGTCCCTCTGCCTGATGGACTCTAGGAGATTCTCGGCAACGTTCCTAGAAATACCTTCTTCATAATGGTTCTCGACTCTTCTCCTTTTAGCATCAGCTCGGAGTTGAGAACCTTGCAAATCCGCCTCGGCCTCAGCCAATCTATACTGGACGTCTCGTCGCAGGGAGGCTTCAGCCCCTGTACTCTCGTCTTTCACCATAATCTGAGCTTCTAGCTCGGTTACTCGCTGCTTCAGCTTTTCTTCCCGCTCTTTGTACTTGGCTATGGTGCTGCTTCAGACCCTCTCGTATTGGGTTAGCTTCCGGTACACTCTGTCCAGATTCTGTTTCTTGGTTGCCAACACGCCATGTACTGACTTTAGATCCAACCCCAGACGTTCCCTAGCATCAGTTTCTTTGGTCAGGTTGGAGCCTAGACGGTTGATCATCTCAGTCTGCTTCTTGCAGGTATAAACGGCTTCACTTTTCTCCCTCCGGATCTGAGTGATCTCTTTCTCCAACTCTTCGTTGGCTTTTCGTAGCTCTTCCTTCTCTTGGAGTACCTGGTTGAATTTCTGAATATCAACTGTAGTAGGCTCTTTGTGCACAAGAGGATACAATGGTACCACGGTAGGAAACAACATTAGAAACTTGGCGGCTCTTTCTCGAACCCAAGTCACGTACGGATCAAATGCCTTGTTGTTGCTCTTTCCCAGCAAGACTTTCCCCTTCCGGTGAATTTTTCTCCAAGCATTCTGTACCTTGATCAAAGTGTCACCTTCAAGCAACCCTGTGAGATACAGAGATTCCTGTATCTCTTCCTCTTCAGGAGGACCTCGTAGTGCATATCCAAATTATCGTACCAGTAGAGATGGATTGTAGTTGATACATCCATTCCTTCCAACCAAGGGGATGTTAGGAAAGCCACAGCAGCTATGCATAATATCTTTACCCAGCAGATCTCTATCGAACCAGATAATATTGTCAGCAGTCAAACCCATCAAACATGCAGACCAAGGTGAAGACTCAGCAGAATCAATGAACGGCCCTGATTTAGGAAGATGGCTAGCAAACCACTTATACAGTAAAGGAGCACAACATGCCACGTTCTTCCCCTTTCTGTTTTCATTCTTGCTGTGAACTGAATGGTAGACGTCTCTGAGGAGAGTGGGCACTGGATTCCCGGAGGCGAATATGTGGCAAGCATCCATGCTTATGAAGTCTGGATGACTTGGGAATAGCATGATCCCATAAATGCAAAGGGCTAAGAAGGCATTGAATACATCCCAACGACCCTTCTCGGCAAACTTTCGGGATTTTTCCATCAGGAAAGGCAAAAGGAAACCATGAACTCCAATCTTCCTGGATACCATCCCTTTCAATTCAAACTCATCTACATGAAGAGCGTCAGTCAGCTTACTCAATTTGGGTTCACCCTCAACACGATAATAAGGCATTTGATTCATCAAAGGCACCCCCAACAGGTCAGAGTACTCTTCCAAGGTCGGAGCTAGGACATAGTCTGGAAACACAAAGCATCTGAGTTGTGGGTCGTAAAACTGCAGCAGGGCGTAGAGGCCATTCAACTCGTACGTAGGAAGCTTATACACAATACTCAGAAGTCTCCCATAACTCTTTCTGAAACTCTCCATCACTGTCTTATCAGCCAAAGAAATCAAAGCTTGCAATTCTCGGATGTCAGGTGTTGGTAGCTTGTAAGCCACAGTCTTCTTCAAAGATGCCATATCTGCCATGAGGATCAAGATCACCAGAACCAAGGGAGAAATATGCACCTGCAACACAGACACACGTTAATGACATGCAAATGAGGATGCAAACAATGCAAAATGCAATCATGCAGCAGGAGATCAAGATGACTGTGCTGTTGAGGAGATGAAGGCTCTGTATTAACAAAACCACAATACTGCTCTGTCAAGAACAAACATATCTCTGACGAGAAGAAATCCTGATATCAGACCATAAACCTGCTCTGTCAAGAACAAAACCATATCTGATGATGAGAACCTCTGATACCCACAAAACTGATTTACTGTCAAGAAAACCAGGTAGTCTGAAGGTTAAGGTTTCCTGCAACAAACCCGACCCTGCTCACAGGTATGGACCTAATCACGAAAAAGGTTCGGCATCCTATGCGGTCATCAGCGTCACAGACTTTCAAGAAACGATGATACGATACCCAGGAGGTGTGGCATCATCATCTCTTGAAGCGGCCTCACTTAGCTGAATTCCAAATGATCGGTTCCCAGAGTCGACAATCCTCAGATCCAACAACCCCTTGAGTCCAAAGGACCGATAGGAAGCCATCAAAGAGTACCTCGTCTGAGTGTGGATTACATGGGAACTAATGCAAGCAAAGCAAGCACGTCCTCCACTAACCCACTCTAATACTATATAGCTCTCAAGCCTGGGTCTGGCTTCTCACTCATTAGAATGCCCCTCCCACAACAGTACAGATAATCATATCATACTGAAAATAAAGTGCGGGAAATAAAGTGCGATAAATAAACACAACCCAACAAGTAATCATACAAGCGCTAGGATTGACTCTCGTAGGGGACGTTGGATCCCCAAACTGACTCGTATAAGGGACGTTGGATCCCTAGGAAACTATCAAGTCCCCAGCAGAGTCGCCAGCTGTCGCTTCCGCAAAAATAAGGTGCCGGTAAAACAGAAGAGTCGCCACCTTTCGTTATTTATCCCTCAGAGCGAGAAAGGAAACGATCAGAAAAACCTGACGAAAGGGTATAAGACAAGGTCATCGCAACCGTTATCTGGGTTCGGGAGTCGGTTATGCAAGGGGAAGGTATTAACACCCCTCACGTCCATTGTACTTGATGGGATGCACGCTTGTTTGTGTTTATCTGACGGGTTTATTTACTATCTACCTATCAAGGCTGGTCCGAAAAGAAAAGAAAATGACTTGGCAAAGCGTCGCACTTTATGCCTACGTATTCTCATCAGAGAATGAGAAATGAGAGTCAATGTAGTTCGGCTAACTACGGGTGATGGGGGAGGTGGCTCGCCAATACATCAGTATTGTGCCTACGTACTCTCAACAGGTATGAGAGATCAGAGCTTACGTAGTTCGAGATAATACAGATTATGGGGATTCAGATTCATCTGTTTTTCGAGTAGGGTTAACAAACAGTTCCAGCAGTTTGGTGTACGCAGCCCGACCCTTGGAGACTTAGGCATTACCTTTTGCGGTAGAACTGGGAGTTAACAACACATTTTTCTTCAGAAAAGCTTTCCTTTGAATTATGAGCCCACGAGGCAAAAAGGTTTGAAGTTTTTTTTCTGTGTTTTACGGAAGAACTGTTTTTTATGTTTGTCTGTAGTTCGTACAACACTAGAGACTATGACTCGGGAACGAATGCGTCGCATATCGTCCAAAGGACGTATACTAAACATTCTAAACGATTGAGAGGAGGCCGCTCAATTATCATTACCCAAGTAGCTTAAGGCTCGTAACGCGCTTATACTAACTTGCCTTTATTATGTTTTTTACTATTGTCTGAGATGAGAAGAAAGAACAGGATCAACTAAGGGGAGACTATCAAGTCCTAATGTTGTCATATCAAGGATTCATCCTATGGTTAAGGTTTGAAAGAGGGAACTCCTAGAAGTTATCATGCATAGGTTTCAACCTAAAGTTCTAATCATCACTTCCTTATCAAAGGAAGTGAGATTCCTAGGGGATCATGTCAATGATAAACAGAAACAGGTAAAACAGTAAACGACTGTAAAATGCATGCAATGCAAGTGAGGGAGGAAATATGTGTGGGGCATCAGCCTCCACAAGCTCTTCTCGACCTCAAGCCAGATATGAATAACTGCAATCCTACAGGAAAAATAAAATGCCATCAAGCAAATCACAAACCACATAGGCAAGGGAGCTGGGCTCTATCGAATACCCGCAAGCAAAGCCATACAGTAAAAATACAAGCAGAGGGAGCAACTCAACCTCTGGTGCGATCATGCTCCTAGATTAACATAATCTAAACATGAAATTATTCTAATGCATCAAGCAAATCAAATAAGTCACATCAATACAGTTGCACATCAAGCAAACAGACAGGAAAGAAAGCGGATCAACAGCTTCCACAACTTCACAGCAAAGCAATCTTCTGCCAGCAACTCAGTCCACAGTCTGAAACTGTTCTTCAAGGCTCTCATCTTCAATAGCAAGTATCAACTTGCTTCTTCAATCTTTCAATGCATCAAACACAAGTATCAACTTGTTCTCCATCTTCTTCAAGCTTCAGCTCTCTCTTCATCCTCAATTTGATCTTCTTCACACAAGTGTCAACTTGTTCTTCTGGATCTTCAAGCTTCAGCTCCAAAGGCAGTCTTCAAACAAAGGGGAAGTGGAAAACTCTAGCATCTTCAATCTTCTAACAAGGAACTCCATCCTATATCAAGGGAGAAAGATTCATCTAACAAGAGCAAGGTGGGGGATAGGGAGAAGCAAAGTGAAGACCAAAGGTCACCTTTAAGCACTCCACCATCAAGGAAAGGAACCCTCAAAGGTTCTACCAATTTGTGAGGAGCCACTCATCCTACCAAAGGAGGGATGAGGCCTTTACCATGGGACTTTACATCATAGGGAGGAATGGAAGTGATCAACACCTTCCATGTTTCATGAAGGAAGAAAATCTATTCTAAGAGGTCTCCCTAAAACCCTAATCCTTAACCCTAAACAAACTACACCAAAGGGAGAGAAATATTCAAGTCCAAGTTCCACCATGCATTCCACAGCATCCCACATAAGTTTTCATCATCATCCAAGAGCAAGAGAAGCAACACCCTAATCTAAGGGAACTGAAGAAGTCATTCTAGTTGAGTTAGCAAGTTAGGATCACCTAAAACCTAGTATTAAAGATAATTCTAACTAAAATACTAAAATCAATTATAAAATCCTACAAAAATAATTATGGAAACCTATGTCAATCATGACTCTACCATGTTAATTCCAGAGATCAAATCCTCAAATAAGACCTAGAAATGAATTCTACACTACAAGGTACTAAACTTAAACCCTAAAAGGGAGCACCTAAAGTTTCAACCTAAAAACAATACCTAATTTCATCACAAAAATGTGAGAAAAATACTATGGGAGCATACATGTCTAAGCTAAAAGCCAAAAAAATCTCACAAAAAAATTCCAAACCAATTGCAAGAACAAAAATCGACAAACAGAGGTATCAATTAGCAAATAAACATCGCATATCACTTCGAACCGTAACTACGAAAGTATGCATCCGAGTGGGAAACGACAACGCGTGTCGAAGGAATCATGATTAAACAATCAAGAACAGTGGCAAACATCCAAAAAATTTCACTCTTAATGCACCATATCGATCTATGAAGATTCGAAGTGAAACGATACGAGAACAAGCATAAAAACAACGAAACAGGCCTGCCAGCACAATGTTAATCGATTAACACCATAGGTTAATCGGTTAACCACTTAAAAAAGTTGAAAATTTTGAATATTTGAGTTGGTTAATCGATTAACCATATAGGTTAATTGATTAACACTACACCAGAAGCAGAAAAAACAGCAACAAAATTACTTTTCAACAGCTTATTACATCTCCAAACATACCAATGCTCACATAATCAATTATGCATGAAATTACCTCAGCAAACAGTGATATGATTAGCACGTAAAAATGGTAAAGTAACATGATCATGGATCAAGAAGATCAAATCAAACACAATTCAATCAAATGTGAAGATCAACATTATGAACATGCAAGTAAGTTCGAAAATTAAATCGGATCAGAATTCCAACCTACGAATCGGAGAATTGATTCGGTAGTTGTTGATCTAACTGTAATTGAGAAGATCCAAGCAAAGAAACCCGGAAAAATTCAAGATCCACACCAATTCTTGTAGTAGCAATGAAGATCCACCAAGAACAAGCCAAAATAAGCCAAATAATCACTTCCGAAATCACTTCCAAGTTCAGATCTGCTTGAGCACGAAAATTGAATGATGAAAATGGAATTAATGGAGTGAATTGATGAAGGTTTAGCTCTTAGAAATCAAGGATTCCAATGAAGAATCAATGATCTCAATGAGAAGAGCTTTGAGTGAGTTTTGTGAGGTTGAAAAATTGAGAGAGAATTGAGAGAGAATTATGAAGATGAAAGGGAATTATGAAGATTAGCCTGTGAGGTTTGGAGTAAATCATTTAAATATACTCTTGGTTCGGATCCAAAGTAAGGCTTGGAAGTTGGATTGGAAAAATAGGATTGGAATGTGGTATGGGGTTTTGGCGGGAAACTGAAATAACCAACTTGAGAAGGCTCTAGATCCTTCTAGAATGCAAAATGGAACCTTCCAAATGATCAAAATTGGACTCCAAATGGAAATTGCTTGAAATCTCACGTGCGAGGCAAAATCTGCTTTGGTTAATCGGTTAACCATATAGGTTAATCGATTAACACTGTTAAAACTTGCAAATCTGGACTATTTTCCAATGGTTAATCGGTTAACCATATGTGTTAACCGATTAACACATTCAAAATTTTGAATTTGGTGCCTTTTGGTGGGAAATCTGCCTGTTTGCCCGTTCTCGACCGTTCGGAGCCCCGTTAAGCTTCTGAAACTTGCTTGTTGAATATTATGATCATGAAAATGCTTAGGATGCTCCTGAATGCTGCTTCCTGTAGAGAAAATGTCTGCAAACAAAATGAAATCGGCCGCTCAACCGTTGGGCAAAATAAACGCCAGAACCTCTGATGCTTGAATAAAATCCCTTGATTAGCTTTGCACTCTATGATAGCCCTTGACCTCCTGCATACATGTTAATGCAATGCATATGGTAATGTTATGTTAAATGAAGTGAAACACAAGCTAGGTAAAACAAGGTTAGACAAATTTTGGGGTGCAACAGCCATCATTTCTCAAAATAATCCGACTTCGCCATCATTTCTCAACACAATCTGGTTTCGTTGTCAACTTCTCAATAATGTATGACTTTGCCATCAATTCTCGACACTCAGTCGGTAAAAGCATCTGACATCGCTGTCAACTCCTAAAATCACCTGACTTCGACGTCATCTCCCCTAATCATCTGACTTCGCCGTCATTTCTCAACACAATCTGACTTCGCCATCATGGTGAAGAAATCCATTGGGGAAATATGAACTTAAATAGACTCTGTTGCAGACTGTCAATAATCTTGCTGGAGGCCCGGATACCACACAGGCTTGAGAAATATGCTGATAATTGTTGGAGATACACCTGGAAATAAAGAGGTAACAACCTGGTTTATGTTTCACAATGCATATGTTTGAAGATGGCGTAATGCTCCATACGAAATGGAAATGCTACGCGTTTGGGAAGATGCTATGCACGATGCAAAAACTAGGCACGCCTAGTGCCTACAGACTCATGCTGGGTAATACAAGCCTTGGATGGCCTCCGAGATAACTTCCAGGTAAAACTGCTCTGTTAAGCACAAATCCACTCCGCTAGGAATCAAAATCAAACTCTGCTGAGGATGGAGAATAAACAATCTCGGGGGAGAAAACCAACCCACTGACTTGGCTGGGGATTAGGTAAAGAGGGAATAGACATCGACCTCTGCTTGGGGAAAATGAGAACAACACTCAACAATATTGACCCCTGCTTAGGGAAATGAAATAACATCCCAGACTCTGAGGGGACAGGGGCTAATCGTTCAGACTTTGTGGGGAAGACAAAATTTTGCATCCATTCCACTGCTGGGGAGGTGAACACGCTTAGCTTGCGTATTTCTTTTAGATGCGGGACTTCTGGAAAAGCTTCGAGGCTGGGAGTCCTGCAAATAACATACAGGCAAATATGTTTTGTGCAGCAAATATCATCTTACTTATCACTTGTGACATTATTCAAGCAAAAGCATTGTTTCGATTATAGTTGGCAGAGCTCACAAAATTATGTATGCAAAATTTTATCAAAAACATCAGGCGTCTTTTACAAACAAAACGGTAAAAGCTAAATCAACAACAAAGGTTTTCTGAATAGTATGTTTTATTGATAAATAGCCTGTAGATAGGCAAATTTACAAAGGGACGCAACTCCTGAAATGAGAAAGCTGCGTAAGAAAAACACAGAAATGCACAAGAATTACAAAAATGTCGGCAATATGGCACAGACAACCACCATAGAACGACTCAACTATGACTCGCGTGACTTCGACGCCTTTCCGATGCTTCGTCTTCTGAAGAGATTGATTTGGATGGATGATTCTCGAGTCTTCCTATAATCCACTATGCTTTGAGGGTCTATGCGTGGACCGCAGTCGTTTGCTTTTCAAATCCCTAACTTTTGCCTGAATCGCCCTTGCGGGTTTTCGATTCACCGGGATACCCATTTTTGCCAAAGTCGCCCTTTTGGGTTTTCAACTTTGCGGGTTTACATTTTTCTCTTTTTATCTCTAATTTTTGCCCGAACCTACCCTTTTATGGTTCGCCGGGATACCCCATTCTTGCCTGGATTTTCTTTTTCTTTCCAGCGGGTCTATTTTAAGCAAAGTATTTTTTAACTGCGTCCGCGTTCATGGGGGACGTAAAATCTTCACCTTCCATGGTTGAAAGTAGCAAGGCTCCTCCGGAGAAGACTTTGCTCACAACATACGAACCTTCATAATTGGTAGTCCATTTTCCCCTGTGATTATTCTGTGGTGGGAGAATCCGCTTTAACACCAAATCACCTGCCTGAAAGCTTCAAGGACGTATCTTCTTATCGAAGGCTTTCTTCATCCTGCTTTGGTATAAACAACCGTATGCGATGGACGCCAACCTTTTCTCATCCATCAAACTGAGCTGATTCAACCTATTCTTCACCCATTCTGCTTCATCTAGTTTGACGTCAGCCAGAACTTTCAAGGAAGGTATCTCGACCTCTAATGGTAGGACAACTTCCATACCATACACCAACGAGAAAGGAGCTGCCCCGGTTGAAGTACGCATCGAGGTATGATATCCATGTAAAGCAAAAGGCAACATCTCGTGCCAATCCTTGTAAGTCACAACCATCTTCTGCACTATCTTCTTTATGTTTTTGTTGGCCGCTTCCACAACGCCATTCATCTTTGGACGATAAGGAGATGAGTTGTGATGCTCAATCTTAAAGTTCTGGCACAACTCCTTCATCATCTTGTTATTCAAATTGGAGCCATTATCGGTAGTGATCCTTTCAGGTATCCCATAGCGGCATATGATGTCTCTTTTGATGAGCCGGGCTACAACTTGCTTTGTGACATTAGCATAGAAGGCTGCTTCGACCCATTTGGTGAAATAGTCAATCGCCACTAAGATGAAACGATGCCCATTGGATGCAGTCGGCTCGATCTTTCCAATCATATCGATCCCCCACATGGAGAAAGGCCATGGAGATGACATGACATTTAACGGACACGACGGCACATGAATCTTGTCGGCATAGATCTGACACTTGTGGCATTTCTTGGCGTACTTGAAGCAATCGGACTCCATAGTTAACAATAATACCCTGCTCTCAACAACTTTCGAGACATGGCATGCCCCCTGCATGTGTCCTAAAGGCTCCTTCGTGGACCTCTTCCATAAGCAAATTCGCTTCTTTTTCGTCCACACATCTTAGCAGCACTAAGTCAAGGTACTTCGATAGAGTACACCGTCTGGATTCAAGTAGAAGTTACCAAATAACCTCCTCAAGGTCTTCTTATCCCGGGTCGATGCCCCATGCGGATACTCTTGATTCTTGAGAAAGTTCTAGATGTTGTAATACCATGGCTTGCCATCAGAAGCTTCTTCTATTGCAAAAACGAATGCCGTCCTATCGAGGCGTGAGATAGCGATTCTTGGTGCATCATTCCAGAAGTTTACTTTGTACATTGAAGATAAATTAGCCAAGGCGTCTGCCATCTGATTTTCTGCTCTCGGCACATGGTGAAACTCCACATGATCGAAGAAAGGTAGCAATCTTCTTGCATAGTTCATATAAGGGATCAAATTTGGTTGGCGCGTCTCCTACTCTCCTTTGATCTGGTTGACCACTAAAGCTGAATCACCGTAGACATCAAGATTCTTGATTCTCAAATCGATTGCTTCTTCGATACCCATGATACACGCTTCATATTCGGCCTCGTTGTTTGTACAGGGAAATGCCAACCTGACAGTGAAGGGTATATGCGTCCCATGGGGGGTTGTAATGATTGCCCCAATTTCACTGCCGTAGGAGTTAACAGCACCATCAAAGATCAATTTCCACTGGGAACCTAACTCAGGACCTTCGTCCAGCAACGAATCATCACAATCCTTCATATTCAAGTACATAATGTCTTCGTCGGGAAAATAAAACTTCATTGGCTGATAGTCGTCAATTGGTTGCTCTATGAGATACTCTGACAGAACACTCCCTTTAATAGCTTTCTGAGACACATACTGAATGTTGTATTCTGTCAAAATCATCTTCCATCTAGCAATCCTTCCTGACAGTGCTTGCTTTTCAAATACGTACTTAATCAGATCCATCTTTGAAATTAGCATGGTTGTATGGTTTAGCATATACTGCCTTAGGCGTTTGGCGGCCCAAGCCAGTGCACAACAAGTTTTCTCCAACATTGAGTATCTGGACTCACAGTCTGTGAACTTTTTACTCAAGTAATAAATTGCATGCTCTTTTCTCCCCGTCTCTTCGTGCTGACCGAGAACACAACCCATGGAATTCTCAAGAACTGTTAAGTACATTATCAACGGTCTTCCAGCCACCGGGGGCATCAGTATTGGAGGTTCATGCAGATACTCTTTTATTTTTTCGAACGCTCTTTGACAATTCTCATTCCAAACGACCGCCTGATCTTTCTTTAATAACTTAAATAATGGCTCACAAGTGGCTGTGAGGTGAGATATGAACCGAGCGATGTAGTTCAATCTACCTAAGAAACCACGAACTTGTTTCTCGGTCTTTGGTGCTGGAATTTCTTGAATTGCCTTGATCTTTGCAGGATCAACCTCAATACCCTTCTCACTGACAATAAACCCCAACAACTTTCCTGACCGCACGCTGAAAGTGCACTTGTTTGGATTCAACCTCAACTTGAATTTCCTCAATCTCTCAAATAGCTTTAGAAGATTCACTAGATGCCCCTCCTCCGTTTGGGACTTTGCAATCATATCATCGACATATACTTCAATCTCATGATGAATCATATCATGAAAGAGAGTCACCATAGCTCGTTGATAAGTTGCCCCTACATTCTTCAAACCAAAAGGCATTACTTTATAGCAGAACGTCCCCCATGGCGTGATGAAAGTCGTCTTCTCCATATCCTCTGGTGCCATCTTAATCTGATTGTATCCAGAAAAACCATCCATGAAAGAGAACACTGAGAATTGTGCGGTGTTATCAACAAGCACATTAATATGAGGGAGCGGAAAATCATCCTTTGGGCTCGCTCTATTCAAATCCCTATAATCGACACACATCCTGACTTTTCCGTCCTTCTTAGGCACGGGCACAATGTTTGCAACCCACGGCGGATAATTGGCCACAACAAGAAATCCGGCGTCTAGTTGCTTCTGGACCTCTTCTTTGATCTTCACTGCCATATCAGGCTTGGTTCTTCTCAACTTCTGTTTAACAGGAGGACACTCTTCTCGAAGAGGTAGACGATGAACTACAATATCTGTGTCAAGACCAACATATCTTTATATGACCAAGCAAAGACATCCTTATACTCTTGGAGTAACTCAACCAGTCTTCGCTTGACATCACTTTGCAACACGGCCCCT
Organism: Lathyrus sativus; assembly: GCA_963859935.3. Taxonomy (NCBI): domain Eukaryota; kingdom Viridiplantae; phylum Streptophyta; class Magnoliopsida; order Fabales; family Fabaceae; genus Lathyrus; species Lathyrus sativus. The sequence goes on from OZ012739.1 coordinate 667,910,654, forward strand.
ATTCTAACCTCCTTCTTGTCCTTCTCAGTTCCCAGGTTGGTGACTTCAACTTCCTCCTGATGAGGCAGGATGACCTTCTCCTCTTGTCTTAACAATCTGGAAAGCTCTTCGGGCAGGTCTTCGTCTTCATCAATCTCTTCTTCTGCTTGAAAGATCGGATTGTCAAAGTCACACCGATTCATAGACGAGTCTGAGTCGATGGTATCTGAAATGTGTAACATGCAATGATGATGATTTTATGCTTAAATGATATGCAAACAAAACAAACACAAACCACATTGCCATTTTACTGTTAGAAAATAAAAACAAGAAAAACAAGGATCACAAGATTTTGAATGAAAATACGCCTTTTTGATTGATAATTGTTGCACCCCAAATTTGTCCTACCTTTACATGGTTTCTAGTGCCACTTTATTTTGAATGAATAAAATGGCACAATTGGCAAGAGACCGTGTGTAAGGAGTTGTGAGTGTGAGAGGTCGAGAGTTCGAATCCCACCTTTCTTTTATTTTTATTCTAACTTTTCTATTTTCATAAAAAAATAACAAAAATAGTTTTTTTTATTATTTAATTATTATTTTCGTATTTTATTTAAATTATTTTTTAAAAAATATTATTTTTTCACTTTTTTCCATATTATTCATAAAAACGTCCAAAAATCATAAAATTAAAAATATTAGAAAAGATTTTATTCTTTTAAGTTTGTTTTAGTTTGTTTTTTTTGTTTTGACTAATTATTTAAGTTGAGCTTTAAAATAGGCATTAGGTTAGAGTTAACCCTAATTTGTTACCTATATAAACATGAGTTGCATTTGATAAAAGAAAAAAGGGAGGAAGAAAAGAACAAACGGCGGCCGTTCTCACGACTTATCAGAAAAATCTTCGAGGCTTCATCATCATCTCAATCAGAAGAAGTTTCGGAACCGCGAGAAATCCACCTCCGAAAATCAACCGTCCGTCACAACAAAAGCAGAGAATCTGAATAATCTCACTGTAAGCATCGTTAATTGGCTGTTATTTTTTTTTGTTTTTTTTCTTCTTTCGTAATCCATTTCCAGGATAAGGAAGAGTAAGAGGAGAAAAGGTAATTAAATGCAACTCTAATGGGTCAAATGAGCAGAAAGAAAGGAAATTAAAGTCAATCCTAATGGGTCAAATGAGCAAAAACAAAGGATGTATCGCCACCCCAGCGGTTAAATGAGCAGAAACAAAGGATGTATCGCCACCCCAGTGGTTAAATGCCTTCCCTTTTCATTATCCTTCCCTTTTTTTTATTATTATTTATTATTATTTCTCCTTTCTTTAGTTTTTTTGTCCTATTTATTTTTATTCTTTTTTTTGTAAAATTATTATCTTATTTTCTTTTTTAATGCGGAGCGCTTTGTGAGGAAGATGCATATGGGTTGTATCCCAATCCAAACTTATCTTGTTTGTTGGGGACGCTCACCACTTGCCCCCATCCTTATGCTGATCCGGATTCCACTACGGCTTGGGCTTCCTTGTATGACGACATGGCAATTTCTGGAGCTTTGACCTCAACCGACGCATTTTCTTTGATTTGGACAGTCTCAAAGGCCTGACACAGTGTCTCATGAATTTCACCATCGACCTCCACATATTTGAATGAGGACAGATGGCTCACCATGATGTCTTTTTCTCCATAAACAGTCACAATATTTCCATCCACCATGTACTTCAATTTCTGGTGCAAAGTCGATGTCATAGCCCCTGCTGAGTGTATCCAAGGCCGACCCAAAAGGCAGCTATATGCCGGTTGGATATCCATGATGTAAAAAACTGCTTCAAACACCTCTAGGCCTACTTGGATAGGCAGAGTTATCTCCCCAAAAAAAGATCTTCGGGTTCCATCAAAGGCTCGCACAATCAAATCACTAGGCGTTCAATAAAGGCCCTGATGGTCTATTTCATCAATGCTTTCTTTGGCAACACATTCAAGGACGACCCTGTATCAACGAGGACGTGTGACATCACTATTCCTCGGCACTCAAGTGAAATATGTAAAGCCAAGTTGTGGTTTCTCCCTTTCGGTGTCAAATCACGATCAGTGAATCCCAACCCGTTACCTGTTTTGACGTGGGCCGTCACTCCTTCCAAATGATTCACGGATATCTCTTGAGGTACGTAAGCATTATTCAAAACCTTGAGCAAAGCATCCCTGTGAGCTTCAGAACATAATAGCAACGACAAGATGGAAATCTTTGAAGGAGTCTGTTGCAAGTGATCCACAATTTTGTAGTCACTCTTCCTTATTAAACGCATGAATTCCTCGGCGTCCTTCAGCAAGGATTCCTTTTCTCTGGTCTGAGAGCTCTCTTCAACCACCACCTTTCCTTTACCCTTGTCGGTCCTTTCTGCATTTATTTCGGGAGGTGCAAATACTCTCCCACTTCGAGTCATTCCTCCAGTTCCTGCCAAATTATCAGTCGAGTCCAAAGGTGAACCCTTCAGTTCCTGCTTTTGACCATTGCAGTAGACCTCGGCCCCATAGTTCCAAGGGATCACCTTAGAGCTCTCATAGGGTACAGGTCCTGCCTTTGTGAATATAATAGTGGGCCTCGTCGGAGGCGCATAAATTGTAATTGTTTTGTACAGGATGGAGATGGTGGCCACCTCGTCCTTATCTTCAACATTCTTCTTACATATTCTATCAAATTGCAATAGACCGCCATCCATCATGCGTTGTATATGGTTTTTCAGATTCTGACATCCTTCGGGACAAATCAAACAGTCTTCACAATCCTCTCCACAACCTGATGTTGTACCCTAATTTTGACCCCGAAGTGTTTTTTTTTAAAATTTCAATTCAAATCAATTTTCAACTTCTATTCAAGGCAATCTTGTTTTCTTTCCAATTCGTTCAAATTTTAGTATTCATTTCTTCAAGGATCATTTCTAATCAAAATTCAATTTTTATTTCATGTTCAAGTTTCAAATCTCATGTTTTCTAATTCTATCCAAAGTTCAATTTAATTTCCGTTTCATATTCAATTTTTATTATTCATGCCCAAAGCCAAAAAATAGTATCAAAACCCATTAGCTTTTCATGTTTAGAAATCCATGTACAAAATCACAAATTTATTTTCACTCACAATTTCAATCTAAGTTACACACAAATTTTGGGCTAATCTACCATTTGAATTTACAAGAGAAAATTACAACACAAAATTCACTATCACATGTCTAGCTATATTTAATTCTAAAAATAATTCTCCAGCCAAAACCTTCGCACAAGGCCCCACCAGCCTGCTACTTTCATTAGCACATGATGCTACTAACACACCATCCACACACCAGACAATAAACCCACATCTGCTGCCAAAAACAAAGTTACACATGCTGCCAAATTCTGCACCAGAGAAAGTAACCTGCATAACAAAACCAAATGAGCCACTGCATACATAAGACATAACAAAAGAGAAAATAATGGGGCCCTGCTACCATCTGCTGATACCATCCCAAGGCTCCTAACCAAAGCTTACACCAGAACTGCTATAAAACAGACATTATGAGGAAGCTCCATGAGAAACATTCTGCATAGATAAGAAAGCAATGAGTCAAGTCACTCCAAGACAAAGCATACACAAAAGTAGAACCGGCAAATCTGCTACTCATTGGTTCACAATGCAAGCCATCCTGCCTAGGTCTACACACCAAAATGGAAACCTCTCACCAAACTGTGCACAACTAGCTACAAAGACTTTCTCCAAACTACTGAACCTCAGACCAACAACCTGCCATACTTCAACACTACACCACTGTAAACCTGCTACACTTTTTATGCAACACAATAGCTAAACATCAGCATTCAAAATGGAAAACGGATATGTTGCAACCACATGCACTATGAAAGAGATGTATCATATACACTTGAGAGAAGACACAAAAAGAACTCGTCAAAATCTCTCACGAGGGCATTCTATTCGCTGGGGATTTTCAGAAAGAAAGCACACAAAGCTTACAACATCAACGACTCACATCATACCCCCACCAATAGCCCTCATTTTTCCTCCATCTTCATATATCTCTCAACTTTCAAACATCAACAGAAAATTCGAACCTCCATCTTCACACCACTTCAACCTCTGCATTTTGCTCCTCTCACCACAAACGAACCATCTACATCTCTTCATAACATATAATAACTCAGCCACAAAAACCCTGCATTATTTTCATTATAGCTCACACTCAAGAATCAACAACCAAGCTTTGAAACCTTCAAAGCAAGCTTCAGCCTCAGAATCATAACTCAATAAATCCTCCATCAATACCTTTCTAATCCCTTCAATCGGAACCTTGTTACTCATCCTTCAACCGAATCTTCAACATTTCCAACACCCTTATCTCCTTTTTGTGGTCGTCCTGCTTCAACCGGAAGTAGCCACCAACCCTTTTCCAGTTCCATTCTTCACCACTTCCCAACCACAATCAAACATTGTCCTTCTGTATCACCTGTTGAACTTTACCAACCACCATAACTTCAAATCTCTCTCTCACCATAAGCGACCGAAAACTTATCTTCCTCAATCACCTTCGCGGAAGCCTTCTGACTCAGTTCATCCCCAACTTCCATCTAATCAAACTCGACCTTTTCTTTATCTCCAGAAACCCTTCCCAACCACCATGACTTCAATCCTTCTTCCTACAGAGGCAATCCCAATTCATTAACTGGAAAGAGAAAAGGAGAAGAGTGAAGTGGAAAGAGGAAAGAGCTTACCAGAATCACGACCATCGCCGAAAAAACAACATCACTGGAAACACTTTCAACTAGGTAACCTTTATTTGTTTTACTCAAAATCTTATCACCTTCATGTTTGCCTTGACTTGTGGAGTTCAAATTCTATGTTGATTTGTTGATTTCGTTTGTTATTCATGATCTAGGTTTTTATCCTTCTTGGTCTGTTCGTTCTGATTTGGGATTTTGTGTAGGAATTTAGGGTTCTTGATTTCAGTTTTGATCTCAATTCAGTTGATTTATTGAAGTAGGTGTGATTTTGGGGATTAGTCGGAGATAGACGACGACGTCTTCTCCGGCGGCGCTACGTTTTCTCGATGGGATTTTGCAGAGAGAACAGAGGAACGTAGGGAGAGAGAAGAATGTGTTAAGTGATTTTAAACCCAGTCAACCTGCTTTGGTTTGGCATTTTCTTATTATATTTACTCATTTTGATAAATGCTTTTATTTATTTTCTTTAAAAAATTTAACACTTGTTTAATTTGTTTAGTCTATATGTCTTGTTAATTAAAATCTCAAAAATGATGCTTTTCCTTTTTATCTTGTTTTCAACTAATCTTTTGATTTATGATTTAAAGCACTTAGGTTTTACTTAATTTATTTCTTATTTCTAGTTTAGAATTTATTTCTTAAATATACAAAAATAAAAATAAAAAGATTTTAGTTTGTAGTTTAATCCTCAATTTTTTTTCTGTACCACGTTTGGAATTGTGAATACGTAGGTTTCTCTTTTATTATTTTAATCTTCACTAGCTCTCAACCTGGTACGGAATATCCCACTCATTCCATAATAATTTGATACTTCATCTTCAATGGACAGTCTCCAAGATTCCAACTAACTTCCTGTTAATATTTATAATTTAGGATTGGAGTCGCTGTGCTTCAGATAGTTGTCCCACCGTGGACATTTCCCTTGTTTACTCTTGCCATAGGCCTTGGAGTCGTCGTGCTCTATTTAGCCTTCCCGCCGTGGACATCCTTTAACCTTTAACCTTTATCCTAACCTTAGGATTTGAGTCGCCGTACTCATGTTTAGCGTCCCGCTGTGGACATCCTTTATCGTAACAATCTCAACGTAGATTCAGGAGTCGCAGTACTCCATGTAATTACTTCCCTATGAATGCTTACATCCCCTTGGAATCTTGACCACAGTCAAGAGTTCCTCACCCCTTGTTAGGGGAACTACGGTTGCTCTGATTCCATTCCCGTCAGGATACGTAGGCACGAGATGCGATGTCTTGGCGAGCATACTTAGTGTATATACCTTTAGGTCTTTACCCTTAGCACTTTTTCTTTAGCAAGCAAACTTTAGCAAACACAAATATTAACAAGAGGTTCCTGTAGAGTACTACAAATACTTAGGATGCTAACACCTTCCCTAGGTATAACCAACCCCGAACCTTTAGATCTCTCTTTGCTTAGCTTTAGACCTTGCTTTTTGCTTTGCATTTTTATAGGTTTTTCTTTCTTTAAACCTTTCCTTTTTTGGATAAATTAAAGTCCGGTTGTGAATTTAAGAATTAAAGATTCAAGTTAATCAATAGCTTGGTATCAAGATTCTCACCACAACACCCGGGAACACCCCTCCTTCTAACAACTTGCTCTTCACAAAACCTAACGGCGTCTTCAGATTCTCCACATTGGACACCAAGTTAAGGCCTTCTTCACTGACAATAGCATTCACACCACCACCCCTACCATGGTTAGGCATGGGGTTTTGATCGGCGTTTGGCGCATCTTGATTGAATTTGATAGCCTTACTATCAATAAGGTCTTGTACCTTGTGTTTGAAGGCTTTACAATTGTCGATGTTGTGGCCGGGGGTGCCAGAGTGGAATTCACACCTAGCGTTGGCGTCGTACCCGGGAGGTGGTTGGCCAGTTAAAGGTGCCATTGTCCTTTTCTGGACCAACTACAGTTGAATTAAGTGTTGTAATAACTGAGCATAGGGCATAAGTGGTGTTTCAAAGTGCCTATCCATCAACCTTCTCCGATCTTGGAACTGCCTCGGTGCATAATTTTGTTGTTGAGGTCGTTGTTGTTGTTGCTGACGTGGTTGTTGTTGCTGAGGCTGTACCGCCGGAATGGCAATACTAGCTACTTGTGGAGGTTGCTGATAATACGATCGTTGTTGATGTTGATTCGGGTATCTATTTCGATTGTTAAAGCTGGACACTGCATTTGTCTTGTTATCTCTCTTCTTCGCACCAAAAATCTTTCTTCCACCTCCAGATAAGGTCTCTTCCCCTGGCTGTATCTTTCCCATCTTAATACCTTTTTCGACCCTCTTGCCGATAATAATCAGGTCTGAAAAGCTCCCAGACATGCTACTCACTAACTTATCATAGTAAATTCCTAGTAACGTGGCCACAAACAGATCAATTAGTTCTCTCTCAACCATGGGAGGTTGAACTCTAGCAGCAAGCTCTCTCCATCTCTGTGCGTATTCTTTAAAGCATTCGTTACTTCTCTGCGATAAATTCTGAAGTTGTACTCGGTTTGGTGCTAGGTCACTGTTGTATTGGTAGTGCTTAACAAAAGCCTCTTCCAAATCCCTCCGGCTTCTGACATTAACTGGCTCTAAACCCATATACCATTCGAGGGATGGTCCCGACAGACTATCTTGAAAGAAATGCATCAGTAACTTCTCATCATCGGAGTATGCAGACATATTTCAGAAATAGGAGCGAAGATGCACCCTTGGACACGTTATTCCTTTGTATTTATCAAAATCTGGCACCTTGAACTTTGGAGGAATCCTGAGTCCTGGAATCAACCCTAGGTTCGACATATCCAGACCCATAGTGTTTTGGCTTTCAAGGCTTCTCATCTTTTCCTCTATCGCCTTGAATCTTCTATCAGCATCGGGTTGCAATTCTGCCCCAATATCCCTCAGAGAGAAAATATCTTCTTGATCATCTTGTTCCCACTGGGGACCGTTGTTACCTTGTACAGGTCCCATTAGAACTGGGATGGAATTCCAGTCTGATTTCCTCCGCCCGGAGGGATAACCGTCAGGATAACATCTGCTCGTGGCGTACTGTTTTCCGCTGGAGGAGGTACAACAGGGGTTCCACCATGTAGGACTCCACCTCCATCAACTCTTGACACTAGAGGTTGCACCAATGTCTTCAACTGTTCTTGGCCGTTGGCTACGCCCTGCATCATGTCCATAAACTGCGCCATCCTCTCGCGAAATTCTTGAAGCTCAAGCTGAACTTGCTCCATAATCCTTTGTTGATTCCCCCTCGTAGAATACCTGTGGAATGTCAGGTCTGCTATCCTGTGAACTCTCTCTCTCTCTCTATCTGAAAAACCACATAGAGATAAGATTAACGGCCCCAAGAACACCTGCTATGCAAAATGATGAAGGATGCAAAAAAATGAAAAATGCAGACATGTAAATATGTTTCAGGGAAATTTCCCCCTCGATTCTAGTTCCCAAAAGAAGAAGCAACCATAAAAAACCCCACAGACAAGTGAACAGAATAACAACTCCTCATATAATAACAAACCAAACAACAATGTACATATATCAGCTGAGTACAAAATAAATATGACCTCAATCAACAAGCCTGATGATGGTCGATACATATAAAAACAACAAGATACAAAGAAAGATAATCAAGCTGAGTGCCGAGACTGGAAATCCTCTAGCAGCTTCCGTGTCTCAGGAAGATCAGGTCTGGAAAGTAGACCCCATATGAGTTGCTCTCGTCGGTTGATGGTGCACTGTAGACTATCAACATGGTCGTCCTAGGCTCCTTCTCCAAAGCACGCTTCAAGTTTGCTTCTCTTGGTATCTTCCCTCAACCTACAATCCTTCAGGTTCGCGATAGCTTGGCTCAGTCTATGCTCACTATGATATCTGAGAGCTTCTTCCGCTGAGATCTTCTCGTCTTTTGCTCTGAGTTGACTCTTTAACTTGGCGATCTGTTGTTTCAACTTATCCTTTCGCTCCTTGTTGTTAGTGAGTGTGGCGTTCCATACTGATTCAAACTTAGAGATCTCTAAGTAAGCCTTGTCTAGATCCTTCTTTTTGGTAGCAAGCACACCATAGACAATGTTCAAATCTCGGCCTGCGCATTCTCTGTCACTAGTCTCTTTTATCAAATTTGTACCCAGTTTGTTGACGAGCTCAGTCTGTCTCTTGAAAGAATTGATAGCATCAATCTTCTCGCTTCGGAGTTGAATGATTTCTTTCTCTAATTCTTCATTTGCTTTTTTCAACTCTTCTTTCTCCAACAATACCTGATTGTATTTCTTAATGTCCACGGTAGTGGGTTCTCCTATCATGAGTGGATACAGAGGTGCAACTGAAGGAAATGGCATTAAGAACTTCGCAGCTCTATCATGAATCCAAGTAAGGTATGGATCGTAAGCTCGACTGTTACTCTTTCCCAATAAAGACTTCCCCTTCCTCTGGATGTTATTCCATGCATGTTCAAGCGTTCCTAAAGTCTTGCCTTCCAATAAACCGGTGAGATACAGAGATTCCTGTATCTCCTCTTCCCTAGGAGGTTACCTCAGCACATATCCAAATTGTATGACCAATAAAGAAGGGTTATAGTTGATGCAACCTTTCCTTCCGACCAAAGGGACGTTAGGAAATCCACCGCAACTATAAATGATATTTGTACCAAGCATGTCTCGGTCAAACCAAATGATGTTCTCTGCAGATAGACCCATCAACCTCTCCGACCATTCTGAAGTACTAGCAGTGGCAACAAATGGACTTGTCTTAGGCATATGACTGATAAGCCAAGCATATAACAGAGGAACACAGCAAGCTACATTCTTTCCTCTTCGTTTCTCATTTTTGTAATGGACAGAATGATAAACATCACCAAGAAGAGTAGGCACTGGATTTTTAGAAGCCAGGATATGGAACGCATCTACATCCACAAAGTCCGGAAGGTTAGGAAACAAGACGATGCCATATATACAAAGAGCCAGGATGTCACTAAACACAATCCAACAACCATCTTTAGCGCATTGCTGAGCTTTCTCAATCAAGCAAGGCAGAGGAAAACCATATACCCCAAGTCTCTGGATCATCTTCCCATTTAACCCTGAAGCCTCAAGGTGCAAAATAGCGGTGAGCTCGGCCAGATCAGGTTCAGTATCAACTTGAACAAACGACATCCGATTCTGAATGGGTACCCCTAATAGCTCAGAATATTCCTCTAGGGTAGGAGCCAAGACATAGTCAGGAAAGACGAAGCATCTCAACTGGGCATCATAGAACTGTAGGAGAGCATAAACGCCACTGATCTCATATGCGGAGGGCTTACAGACATATCTCAATAACCTCCAATAAGACTTCTTGAAATCTTCCATTACTGCTTTTTCACCCAAGGCAATCAAACTCAACAAAGTACTGACATCCGGAGCCGGAAATTTGTAAGCCACTGTACTCTTCAAGGGCTTCATAGCAAGGTTACTAGAATCGGGATGGAAATAAACACCTGTGACAGAAATACATGTTAATGAAATGCAGATGAAAATGAAAATGCAAATGCAAACAATGGATCAAGATTGCTGTGCTGTTGTTTGAGAAAGTCGGCGCTTCACTTTAATCACAACCAAACACTGACATTAGAGCCACTTGATATCAAAATCTAAACTGTAAAGAACCGGGTCAGAACTGACCCATTTGATTGGATCTAACACCCAGTTCACCTTCTGGGCTCGATTCATCATTTCCTGGCCCATTCCTTATTTCCAGCCTGCTTTCTTCTGAATTTAATTAGTTAATTTTGATTAATTAGTTGTAACTAGGTTTTAGTTTAATTAGTTAATTAGCTTTTTAGTTAGAATTTAGTTAGTTAATTTTAATTAATTAGTTTTAACTAGGTTTTAATTTATTTAATCAATTATTTCTTAACTAGACATTTTTTAAAGTTAGGTTTTGTTAATTAGTGATTTAGTTTTTTTTATAATTAATTAATTAGGATGCAGACAACATGTGCCTAGTTTCTAGCCTTGTTATGCATGCTAAGTTCAAAACTCCTGAGTTCGTAAAGTACATGTGTCACTCTTCCCCAAGAGCTCATTTAGTCATGTATTTCCGAAGGATGGCTGCTTACACCAACAATCAGAAGCTACTCATCCACTGCTTTCAGAACTGTTTGAGTGGTGCCTCTCTCAAGTAGTATATGAACTTAGAACAAAACAGTGTCCACTAATTCCAAGATCTTGCCCATGCTTTTATGAAGCAATACAAATACAATCTTGACATGGCTCTTGACCTCCGTCAACTCCAAAAAATGTCTCAGAATGAGAGAGATTTATTCAAGGAATATGCTCAACAATGGAGAGAGTTAGCTTCCCAAGTTGAACCCCCTCTAGCGGAGAAGGAGCTGACTGGAATGTTCATAGACAATATGTCCCCTTTCTATTGGGAGAAGATGATTGAGAGTGTCTTTTCAAGCTTTACAGATCTAGTGACTATCGGCCAGAGATTGGAAGATGGTATGAAGAATGGTAAAGTATTTAAGGCTGCTGAATCTTCCAATGGTTCAAAGAAATCCTTTGAGACCTTCCATAAGAAGAGAAGAGATCAGACCAATGTTTTCATGATTGATGTGAGAAGGCCTCATCCTAGACCTCAGTATGTTGATCATCATGTCGTTGTTGTTGCTGTTGCTCCATGACTAGCACAAGTTCCTCAATGTCCAACTGCTGGACATAACCAGTGCCAAAATAGGAATCAATTTGATCTTATTCCCATGACATATACAGAACTTTATCCTGAACTGGTTCAAAAATCCTACTACCTCACATACTCCATCTTATCCACAACCTCAAACGCATCCCAATCGTAACAACAACCATAAACTGAAACTGGTGCAAGTCGAAGACGGAGATGTGAATGAAAAGGGACATCATGAATTCCTTTTTTTTCTTTTTAAATTAATCATGACTTTTCCATATTTTCATTTTAGTTAATTCTTGATGTTCGATCTAATTCTTGTTGCTTTTGGCTATAGTTAAATTCTGATTTCGATGTCCTATCTTTTGAGTGTTTGATTTGCCTGAGCATTTACTATATATATATATATTGCTATTTCTCTTATAATTGATACTTGAGGTTCATCTCTTTGTCCCTCAGTTTCTTACTCCCATTCCAAAGGAAAGGATCCCATAGTTGACTGCCATGTCATACTTAGTCTAACTTTAGGTCCTTACCCTTTATCCTAGCCTTAGGATTAAAGTCACCGTACTCTGTGTAGGTTGCTCTGCCATGGATAACTACTTTCCCATTTAACCTAGCCTTAGGTTTAGAGTCACCGCACTCTATGTAGGTGTCTCACCGCAGACATTTACTTTTCCCTTTGGAACCTTGACCACAGTCAAGAGTTCCTCACCCCTATTAAGGGGAACTACAGTTGCTCTGATTCCCTTCCTGTCAGGATACGTAGGCACGAGATGCGATGTCTTGGCGAGCATACTTTGTACATACTTTGTTTATACTTTAGATTTTTACCTTATCACTTTTCCTTTAGCAAGCAAACTTTAGCATAACATAAATACTAACAAGAGATTCCTGTAGAGTACTACAAATACTTAGGATACTAACACCTTCCCTAGGTATAACCAACCCCCGAACCTTAGATCTATTAGTTGTGTTATTACATAGCGCACTTAGGGTTTTCTTCGATCTTTACCCTTTCCTTTAGATAAATCAAAGCTCGGTGGTGAACTTCATAATTTGCGATTCAAGTTAATTAATAGCTTGATATCCATTTCTCACCGTAACAATGGGCTTTCTTGAAATACCCTAAAATTATTCATGTACCTAAGGTCAATTTCCTCTTCAGTCGGAGAGTTGCTTTGATTAGTGGGATTGGGGTCCTCATTACTAGCCTTAGGTTTTTTGGCATGACCTATGGGTTTGTATTTATGGTAAGTTGGAAAATAAATCCTTAAGTTTGCTAGGATCAACATTAACATCAGATAAATGACCAAATAAAGGCAAAGGCTTACCAGCAACAGTGAGAGGAATAAGTACCTGCGAGTTATAAATTCTTCTCTTTTCCTCACCAAGTGGTTCAGGCAGATATTTTTGATTTGCCACCATAGTTGGGCCAGTGATCGTGTCAAATGGAGGAAGCTGAGAAATCTTCTTAGGAGCCTTCATAGGCTTAGTGGATTCTTTTGTAGCTTTGATGATATCTTTGGTGGATCGGGTTGATGAAGCCATTGTTGAAATAGGAATAACTAGGTTATTTGAAGAAGAAGAAGATTGTGAAGATAAGAGTTCATAAAACTTAAAAAGTGGAAAGAAATGAGAAAGAGAGTATTTATAAGGATGGAAGTGCAAACAGTTCTAAAACAACATTAATGGTCAAAATTGGAGTGAGACACGTGTTCTTCCCGCTATCCTTGATGAAACGGTGGCAGTTAATGCCTAGCCCCAAGATCTCCTAGGATCTAGGATATGTTAAGATGAGAAAGATTCGCACGTGGGTTGAGAGGACATTTCAGAAAAGTGTAATCATGACCATGCCGTCATATGCGTGCTAAAGAAGGAGAACAATTTTATAACATCGATTCATAGAAATGTAAAATCATACATGGATCATTTGAGGCGTCGAATAAGACTATCAAAACATGTCTGTTTATTCAGTGATGTGGAAAATGACATTTTTGGGGGGCAATTTGTTAGCTCCCAAATTCGAGGCCTAGTTTGGATTAATGGAGACAATAAAGAAAAATAATTATATGAAGATGAATCAGGTGTTTCATTTGACGTTACAAAGTATCAAGGTATAATTGGTTCTTTATTATATTTGACGGAAAGCCATCCTGACATAATGTTTAGTGTGTGTTTGTGTGCCTGTTTTCAAGAAAATCCAAAGAAATCACATCTCACCACTATTAAAAGAATCATGAAGCATCTCAAGGGAACAAAAAATATCGATCTATGGTATCTGTCGCTACTGCGAAAATCGAGGCCGACAATGACATAATAGTCGCCACCGTGCGTTATTTATCCCAAGAGAGGGAAAGGAAACGCTCATAGAAAACCTAACGAAAAGATGGAAAAGATCGGTCATCGCAACCAAATCTCGGGTTCGGGAGTCGGTTACGCAAGGAGAAGGTATTAGCACCCCTCACGTCCGTCGTACTCGACGGGATCCACGCTTGTTGTCTATCTAAAAGGGTGATTGAAACTATCTAGATAAAGGCTTGAGGGCAAAAGAAAAATAAATGACTCGGAAAGGGGGACGGTTGCTCGCCAAGACATCGCTATCTTGTGCCTACGTACTTTCATCTGGTATGAAAGATCAGAGCAAACATAGTTCGAGCTAACGGGGGAACACAGGTTTGTTCAACTGTTTTTTAGGCCCGAGTAGGGTTAACAAGTAGTTCTAGCAGTTGGTGTATGCAGCTCGAGCATGGGAGACTTAGGCGTTACCGTTTGCGGTAGAACTAAGAGTTAATAACACTCTTATTATGAAAATGATTTTCTTGATTAAGAATCCCAAAGGGTGAAAAAGGTTGAAGTGTTTTTGTGTTTTTTAGAGAAGAAGTGTTTTGAATTGGAGTGTTTATAATTCATGTTGTACCAAAGTCTAGGACCTAGGATCGAATGCGTCGCATATCGCCCTAAGGACGTATACTAAACACTCTAGGCAATTGAGAGGTGGCCCCTCAATTACCATTTCCCAAGTACAAGGCTCATGGCACAGCATCCATTTTCTTTATTAAGTGTTTTATGATTGTTTTGAGATGAGAAGAGAAAGGACACTAAAAGGGGGACTAAATCCAAGCCTAAAGTTGTCATGCAATGGTGATCCTAAGATTGAGATGAAAGGGAATGAAACTATCCTAATGTTATCATGCATAGGATTGAACACCTAATGTCTCTCCTACTCCCATCCTAAACGGAGGGACTAGGAATCCTAGGGGAATCATGGCACAAGGCCAAGTAAACACTAAATAAATCAATCGCAGATGAAATGAGAAAGAAAATAAAATGATGAATAAAAAAATAAAATAGAAAATAAAATAAAAACATGGAAAATAAAATAACACATTAAAAAAATAAAATATGATTTTTGGGTTTTTGGATATTTAAATCTATTTTTAAAATAAATAAAAAAAGGAAATAGAACAAAATGAAAAGAAAGTGAAATAAATAAAAAAAAAACAAGAAAACATGTAATAAAAAAGAAATGCCTCACATAAGGGTTGAACCCCTGACCTCAAGGCTCCAGATGCACACAACAAACATCTCAACTACTCACACACGCATGTAAACAAAATGAAAAAAAGAAAGGAAAAAGATGAAACATGGAAAAATCATGAAAAAAAGTAAAAATGTCCCCGCTGGGGATCGAACATAGGGCATGATAGTGAAAGGGCAAGGCATTTAACCACTGGGGTGGCGATACATCCAAGTATTATGACACCCCAAATAAAACAAATACTTGAAAAAGTTGGTATTCTGGGCAAGGCAGGGTGAGCAAAACACAAGGCAACATCATGAAAACAATAACATCACAACTCACTCAAAACTCAACCATTTTCAGCAAAATTTAGGTCTAACTTGCGTGAAATTTAACAAGGAATGCAATGGCAGTGTTAGTTTTCCAAGATAAGGCATACAAATCAAAATTCTAATGCAACTGTCATATGAAGCTTGGATGTGCATTTTGAAATCAAAGGACCAAACCAGATGTATTCAAAGTCATGTAATGGCCTGAGCAAGTTTCAAATATGTTATTCATGGAATCTACATGCCAAGATCACATAAAAACAATCCCAATCAAAATCTGGTATGCAAGTTGCAAGGTGAAGCTTGAAAATGCAATTTGAAAACCACAGCTCAAAACAGAAATGAATATGGTCAAGTGAGGGTATGCACAACTTCCAAATATATTATTCACGGATTATAGATGCCAAGATCAGACAGAAATAGCTCCAACAGAAATAGCTCCAATCAAAAACTGATATGCAAGTTGCACAAATGAACCAAATGCTAAAAGGTTGTTTTGGAAAATAAGAATCAGTTCATAAGACAACATACATACTCAATTCAATCAACACACATTAAATGATTCTCCTATGTCAAAACATGAATTCCAATATCTTGCAAGAAAGAACAAACCAAACAGTTGGCACATGTGTTGAAAACATAAAACAAGAACTTGACAGCCAATAATGTGAACATGACAACCACAACTCAAAATAGAAGTGCTTATGATCAGATGAAGATATGCACAAGTTGCAAATACATGGTTCATGGAATATACATGCCAAGATCAGTCAAAAACAAGTTCAAACAAAATCTATCATGCAAGCTGCAAATGAAGGATTGTGGTGCATTATGGTGGCTGTGATGCAAAACAAAAGTGATCATGGTTAAATGAAGGTATGCACATCTTTTAAACACATAACATATGGATTCTAGATGCAAAGGTTAATCAGAAACAGCTCCAACCAAAAACTGGTGTGCAAGTGGCAAGAATTGAACAAAAGTGCTTGACATGATGTTTTGGGAAAATGAGCACAATTCATGATGCAACAGGCATATTCATCTTAGTTATCATACATAAAGTGAATCATAGACATCAAATCATGGATTCAACCAACTTGCAACAGCATAACAGCCTAAGGGGTGAAGGCTTTCAAAACAGAACCTGGCAGTGATCTTGCCTCTTGGTCAAAACCAAATACTCATGATAAATACTACACACATACACAGAATTCATACCAAGGCATGTTGATCTCAACACAAATTCTACAAGACATGATTAAAAGGTTGAGCATAGATCAAACATCATGATAGCAAGTTCTTGGTTGTTACAATACCATATCAAACATACCAATTCAAAACATGCCTTGCACTGAAAGTTACAACTACATGGTGATGGACACAAACAAGTTAGCACAAAAACCTAGTTCTAGCATGCTGATTAGCACAAACAACATATTTTGGTTTACATACAGCAAAAGAGCATTTTTGACAAAGGTTGGACACAAGGCAAAGCAGCACGGTAATGGTTCAAGAAATTAGACAGTTATGACAGTAACATGGATTTTCACATGGCAATGCTAGCAATCACCAATTAGCCCTAATGCACCTAATGCATAAGACAATTTGAAAGCTTATGACAATTTGGAGTTACAAATAGAGGAGCATGGTATATTTGATGTAAACAATCAAAACATGGATCAATGATGCTTATAAGCCATTTGAGACAGAATGCACACATGATTTACAAAGCACCCAGACATACACATAGGCTGATTCTCATACATATCAAAAACATGAATAGAGCACAAATTGCAAGAAAGACTTGACACTGAGATAGCAGCACATGAAGTGAAAATAGAACTGGCAGCAAACTTGCTTGCCAAAACAGCATAGGCACACAAATGACTACAAAACCATGATATGAACAAATCATGCTTGCAAACACAACCCTATTATAATGCCTAAGTGATGACAGCTATTGATGCACAAATGATAAAGTTACTCTATCCACCAACAAGATGCACATGTAAAACACATATCTCAAGTTAACAAACATAGACCAAACAACATCCGCAGTTCAAACCAACCATAAAAACATACTTAACATGATAAGAGTAAGGATCAAGTTTCAAGGCAAAACATCTCATGATAGTCACAAGCATATGACAGCAAAATATGGCATTGGTCATCAACATCACATGAGTCATCCCAAATCTAACAGGACCAAATAACTTACAAGCACACTCAAAATATGTTATAGACCAAGTTTAAGCACAAAAATGATTCAAAAGTGAGCTAGCATGGAAAATGCCCTATGAGTTGGAAAATGTACATGAGCTGAAAAATGGCCAAAACAGAAATGGGCAGCTCAAGTATAGTTTCAAATGGTGCTATGTTAATCATCACATGAATCAATACATAAGGGTTTCTACCTCAAAATACCAACAAACAGGCCAAGACTTAAAGAAATGTTGCTGCAACAGAAACATCATCATCATTCACAAACATAACCAGAACCAAACAGCATCAAGACATGACAAATCCAACTGTTCTCACATGCTCATACATGACATTCAAGAAGATCTCAAGGTTTAGCACATTAGCAATACAACATGGTATGATGATTATGAAAGTGATACACATCAGTGAGCAAATAAGCAAAATAGGACAGATTCAAACATGACTGCACATTGCCTTCAAAATACATTGTAACCACTAATGCACATCAAACACATTCATGACAGTTTAAGAAGGATAGTAACTACCAACCTCTTGTAGACCTCCATGCAAGTTTGCGCAGTATGGAAAACCTTGAAGCCTCCAAATAAGATCCAATCCAATGCCTTGACAGCTTTTCTTGCACTTGAAGTAAACAAGTGAATCTTGGACCAAAACTTGAAACAAGTGATGATGATGATATTTCAGGTTATGGACAGTTGGTACATCATAAACCTAAGGTGTTTGGAGGTTTACAATGATCAAAACAGGTCTGGTATGTGATTTGGCAGATTTTGTATGTGAAGTCAAACTTTGCTTGGTTGAAAGTTGACTTTTGGGAAAATGAGAGTTTTGATTGGTTTAAAGGCTTGAACACCTCCCACACATCAATTGTGGATTGTGTGGATGGTTTGTGGTGATTTTGAGTGGGTGAAAATAGTTCTGGAAGGTGTTTTGCTCAAGGCGGATTTTTAGGTATTTTGGAATGGTTTTCTTCACTTGTAAGAAAATGCAAAGAAAGATGAGAGCAAGGGTTTTATCTTGGGTTTTAGAGTGCTCTGGTGTACCTTTCCACATAGAGGAAACCTCTATTTATAGGCAAGGGAAGGTTTGGGCAGATTTGTCTTTTGGCATTTTGGAGGGATTTTGTAAAGTGCAATTTTGTTTAAGATTGTGGACAGCTGCAAATCCAAGCTCTTGGCTCTAGTTTATGCATAAATCAAGTGGCATGAATGACAAAGAAGTGACTGAAGTATGGCTAGGGAGTAGGAGAACTTCAGCTGCAAGACTTCTTCCATAATGTTTCTCTTTCTTCATTTTCTTTCATTAAAATAATACCAACTTGCCTCCAACTTGCAAGACTCATTAATCCTCTTGATTTTCTACATTTATTCACATCATACTCTCTAAATAACAGATAGAAACATGATCCAATGGTTGAGAATGGTTCAAGTGATCAAAAAGTGAGTTTGTGAAAAAGTGAAAATGTTGAACTCAAGTGTTAAAACCTCAAATTACTGAATTCATAACTCCCAACTCATAAGGGCTATGGAGGAGTTCTAGTATATTTTGGAAAGCCCTCATATAGCTCTACAACTTTCATGTTTTCATGATCTTCAGATTCCAAATGGAACTAGGTCAAAAATCCACTCAAAGTTGCTAAAAAACATGCCTAAAAAGGCCAATAACTTAGAATTTTTTAAAGTTATTTTTCCCTCTTGTAATGAATTTGTCCATAACTCCAAATCTATGCATTTTATGCTCATGAAACACTGTGGGAATTTTGTAGAATTTGTCAAGAGCTTTCCAATGAGCTTTGAACCAACTCAATTGGATGTGTGGTTAGGGAGTTATGGTCTTTCCCCTTTCAAAACCCTAATTTCCTGATTTCTCGATTACTCCTCAACCCCTGATCCAATGGTCATGAAACTTCATGGATAAGTTAAATATGCCATTAGGAACATTTTCTATTCACACTTTGAGGTCAAATTCATTATGATTGCAGAGTTGACTTTTCGGTCAATCGAACGATCGATCGATGACTACCGAGTCGACTGTTGATGTTCCGGGTCTTTTGAGGCCTTGAAACTTCTTGAGTAGACTTCTATAAACCATATGAACTTCATGAACCATGATCCCCCCATTGGAACACCATTTGAATCAAAAGTCAAACTACAATTGACTTTTTCCCCCAAATCTCCTGATTTTCAATTGACTGATCAATTGAAGCTCTTATGATTAAAATTGATGGTCAATCTCTCATCCCCAAACACCTTAAGACATATTTAGGGCCATGGAAACAGGTTTTCTTCAAGAAACAAGTTCTATCCTGATTAAAATTGAAACCCTAATTCCAGCCATTTCAACTGCAGCCACTTGCACTTGATATAAACACTTGGGTGAGCTCCACAATGACCTTGAAGGCCTCTAATGAGCTTAAGTGATAATCTCCCTCCATAACCATGGACTTGTGATCCTCAGATGACCTTCAAGTGGCCTCCTAAACAAGAGGTGAACCACATACACTTTTCTGCCTATCTAAAGGGCTTTGACTTGTCTCTGAGGATGATAACCACTTGACAACTTGAATACAAACTCTTGATTAGGTTTAGAACCCTTGGCACACACACATCTCTTGATCTCCTGTAAAAATGCAAAATGCTATGCAATGCAATATGCTAGAACAATGAAATGAAACATAAACCAAGTAAAGAAAATGTTGGGCAAATTTTGGGGTACAACAATATCCAAAAGGTAGTGTTTGAAATTTAGTAGGTTATTCTGACTCGAATTATGCAGGATGCAAAACTGATCGCAAGAGCACAAGTGGGACATGTCACATAATAGGGAATGCGTTAGTATCATGATCTTGCAAGAAACAAACTTGCTTCGCACTTAACACGGCCAAAGCAGAATATATTGTAGCAAGAATTTATTGTGCCTAGACTCTATGGCTCAAGAAACAACTATGTGACTATGGACTCAATTTTGGATGTGTCCCTTTACGATGTGATAATACAAGTGCAATCAACATAACAAAGAATCCGATTATGCATTCAAGAACAAAGCACATCGACATACGACATCATTTCCTTCGTGATCATGTACTTCAAAAGGATGTTGAAGTCACCTTTGTGGATACACACAACTAACTAGCGGACATCTTCAAAAACCGCTTGCAAAAGAAATTTTTTTCAAAATTTGAAGGAAACTTGGTATTCTCGATGAAGGTGATGTGTAATTCTTCAAATTTATTCATTATAATTAAAAATGAACATAAGGTACACTAAAATTTTCATTTTTTAATTTTTGTATGTGAAATTTTCATTGTTTTTATTTTTCATGTTGTATAAACATTTGTTTGACATGTGTTTATATATATATATATATATATATATATATATATATATATATATATATATATATATATATATATATATATATATATATATATATATATATATATATATATATATATATATCTGTGTGTGTGTGTGTGTGTGTGTGTGTGTGTGTGCGCGCGTGTGTGTATATACATATTTGCCTTATAAAATATAAAAATATGTCATAATAGTTTTAGGGTTAAAATAAATATAAGCTATGTGCTGTACTGTACTGCTGTTGTTAAAAGTATTTTTCAAATATTTTTCTCATGTAACTGGTTACATGAATGAGGTAACCGGTTACTTGGCTGCATTTTTTGTTTTCTAGAAACGTGTAAACATTTGTTTGACATGTGTGTTTATATATATATATATATATATATATATATATATATATATATATATATATATATATATATATATATATATATATATATATATATATATATATATATATATATATATATATATATATATATATATATATATATATATATATATATATATATATATATATATATATATATATATATATATATATATATATATATATATATATATATATATATATATATATATATATATATATATATATATATATATATATATATATATATATATATATATATATATATATATATATATATATATATATATATATATATATATATATATATATATATATATATATATATATATATATATATATATATATATATATATATATATATATATATATATATATACATATTTGCCTTATAAAATATAAAAATATGTCATAATAGTTTTAGGGTTAAAATAAATATAAGCTATGTGTTGTACTGCTGTTGTTAAAAGTATTTTTCAAATATTTTTCTCATGTAACCGGTTACATGAATGAGGTAACCGGTTACTTGGCTGCGTTTTTTGTTTTCTAGAAACGTGTTTTGCTTCTGTTTGTTGAAGTAACCGGTTACTTCACCAATGTAACCGGTTACATTACTGTTCGTGTGACTTTGTGTATTTTTTATGAAATTTAATTTTTGGTCAAATCTTCTTATTTCTTCCAACTACTTTCTTGGTCTATTAACTCTTTTCAAGCCTAATTAATCTCCATTCATAAACTCTCTTACCAACCTATCTCATTAAAATTTCATTATTCCAAATTATTATTATTCTCCCAAACCTCCTTTAAAAAACCCACATAAATCATTTCCAAAAGCACTTAGTTATGCTCATACAAGCTAAAAAAAAATCTCTTCACAAACCCTAGTTTTTCTTCATCTTCAAAGCTCCTTCAATGGCTCCTCTCAAAAGAAACAAAGGGAAAGCTATAGTGGGTGAAGGATCTTCAAACCTAAATGTTGATTCTGACTCAGAAATTGATCTGAAAAGCTTGAAGTCAAGAAGATTATTGTTCAACTTCAATACAAGACCCTTAAATCCTCCTAAATATGGTAATCTTGAGTCCTTTCCTACTACCAGTTTTAAGTTTCATCCATTGTTAGATTTTCAAAATATTAAGGACTTTATTGAAGAAGCTGGTTATGTTTACCCATATTTGGTAAAAGAGTTCTATACAAACTTGGTGTTTATTAGTGATTTTATGGTGTCTTCTCTGGTTAAGAACACAAAAATCTTGTTGTCATTAGAAGATTTTGGAAATTGCTTAGGGATTTCATCTGAAGGGGTTATCTTGAAACATGATTTTAACTGTGCAGTTGCTGAATTTAAGGATTATGAAAATGGTAGTTTTATTACAACTTTAGTCGTGTTACAAAAGCTGAGTTCTTGAGCAAATCATTTGCCTCCAACCGTGTTCATATTTTCTCATCCGCTCTTTCGGTTAGTATCGAATGCTGCATTATTTGATAGCTTATATTCTATTACCGAAACATTCTAACCATTCTCAAGTAAGTGACCTTGACATGCAACTGTTATATTCCCTAAAGAATAAAATTCCGAGCATACTTATTTGCTCACAACATGGCTCACCAGAAGAAGCTAAAGGGTGGACTTCCATATGGTCGTCCAATTTCAAAAAATTTGGAACACTGTGAAGTGGATTTGAAGAGAGAACCAAAGCTGGAAATGTTACCAAAAACTTTTGAAATTATCTCCAAGGCTGCGAACAAGAACATGAGAATTTATCAAGATCGTAATGGCATATTCAAGCACATTGAGCAAACTCCCTCTTCAGCTCCAAATCCTACTCCGGCTCCGGTTCTGGTCAAAGTTCCAGAAGGAGGCTATACTAATGAGTTTCTTTATCATTTGATGAGGTATATGGAGAGCCGAATTAATTCTCGTATCGATGACCTTCGTGAAGCTCTTTTTGAGGAAATTAGGAAATTCTCTCAAACCCAAGAATATGATGACAATGATATGGAAGAAGATGAAGAATATGATCCCTAGTGCTGTCTTATGTTTAATTATGTCATTCTACTTGATGTTGTTTATGTTGCTTTAAGATTTTTGTTAGTAACTAAGTTCATGTTATGTTGGTTATGTCTAAGTTTCATGTTGTTCTATCTTTTGTTAAGACATTGCTTGTTTGCTCTAATGTTATGTTGGTTTTATATGAATGGTGTTTTATGTTATTTTTGTTACCTTATGTGTTCAATGCTTTATCTATACCTTTATGTTGGTTTGTATCTTTTCCCAAATACTTTTCGATAATGTCAAAGGGGAAGAATATTGTTGGTTTGATTGCATGTGTTCGATGTATTGTGCAACTAATTTTTTGCAGCAAACAAGTTAATTCAAAAATTATGCATCAAATTTGTCCAAGCTATATGCATCAAGAAATAACATTTTTTTAAAAGGGACGTCGAGTTTTGGGGGAGCAGTTATATGGCTAGTTCAATGAAGACACAAGCACCTTAAACTTCAAATGGTTGACATCATCAAAAAGGGGGAGAATGTAAAGTCAAGCCTTTTCAAAGCTTGTGTTTTGATGAAGTCAACGTGTGTGCATCGAATCAAAAAAAGATTGAGCAAAAGATTCAACTTTTATGAAGACTAAAATTGTTTAATTGATCATCAAGAATGGTACAAGTTTTCAATTTAATCTTTGATATTCTAGTGCTAAAAAAATCCTTAACATTGATTCATTTGCATCCCCATATGTTAATCTCTTTGATCTTGTGTTTCACATAATTTTTTCAAACTTTTTTATCAACCTTTCGTAATGTAACCGGTTACATGAATGAGGTAACCAGTTACATGAGCTTTGGCACGTTCTGTCCCTTTTTGTGACTGGGAAATTTTTTCTTGATGTAGCCAGTTACATCATTGAGGTAACCGGTTACATGATCAAATTTTTTCAAAAATCTTTATGTTGCAATTGATGTAACCGTTACATTCTTGAGGTAATCGGTTGCATCACTGAACCGATGCTATATTTCATATTTCATTATTTTATTCTTGTCATTGTTTTACACCTTGAATCATTGCATTGTTTAGTCTTTTTACTCACTTCAACAGGTGTAAATTCACTTATAAATACCATCATTTTCAGATTTCATTCCTCACTTTTTTCATTGCAATTAAACATAACTTTCACTCACTCATATTTTCAAACAAAGTGTTTTGATTCTTAAACTTTCATTGAAATTTTTCTGCACATTATTCTCATACCAAGTCAGAAAAATTCTCTATTATCCATAAATACTTTAGCACTTTTATATCATTGTAAATTGCTTTCTTGAAAAGAAGATCAATCTAAGGGTTGATACACTGTAATCTTTCATATCAATACTTGTAAAAATTCAAATTATACATTATTTGTCACATCATATTTTTCCAGGATTGTTGGAAATAAGATTATGAAGTTGTATTCCTTGTTGTCCTAGTTGTGGAAACAAGAGGTCCATTGTGAGAGGGTTGTTCTCATTCTAGACTTAGTGAAAAATCCAAGAGATTGTTCTTGGTGTGATTTTTTAGTATCTGTATAGAAAGGTTAGGAAGAGTCTTGTCTAAGTCCTAACATTTTTAAAAATTTCTTTCATGTTGAAAGGGGACTAGAGTACTCTCAGACTGTGAGGGGAAGCATGATATATCCTTGTGTCATTTACTTTTTGCATTTACAGTTTTTGCATAGTAATCACTTAGGAAAGTAAAACATAAAACCTCAAAATTCTGAAAATATTCTAAGTACCTAATTCACCCCCTCTTAGGTGCAATCTTAACTTACAATAGTGAATTAAGTCATTGTGTATAAGGTAAAGTCACCTTGGCGGGTGGACTAGAGTAGCTTTGATTTCAAGCGAAGCACAATAAAAATCCTTGTGCCATTATCTCTTTGATCTTTTGAGTAGGTAAAAATGTTTTTTTTTTAAAACCCAATACAACCCCCCCCCCCCCCATTTCTTATGTTTTTCGCACCTTCATGTAACACTACACCTCATTCATATCAACTTTCTTCCCAAAATACTTGTTGTCCTTGGCTTTCTTGATCGAATCAGAGTGATTCTTTGACTTCTTACTTAACTTTTTATCATTAGCAAGATTCTCTCCTTTCTCTTTCTCAAATATCTTGATGAATCTTGCTTGTCGTTCATGTTCAATCATCTTCTCCCTTTCTGAGTTCCTTTACTTCAGCCTCATCTCATGAGTCTCTAATGAAGCTTGATTTTTTTTCTAACTTCATCTTAGCTAGGTTTTTGGACTCTTCAATTGACACTACAATGTAATCAAACTTCACAGTCAAAGATCTTAACACTTTCTTAATCTTTTGCAAATTGTTGATTGATTCACCACACAACTTCATTTGGTTTGTTAACAACACCACACATGAAAGATATTTCGAGACCGATTCATCCTCCTTCATCTGAGCCATCTCAAATTGCTTTCTCAACGTCTGTAACTTCACCCTTTTTAGTTTTTCATCTCCGCCGTACAAGTTCTTTAACCTGTCTCACGGTATTTTCGCCGTTTCTTCTTTAGTTAGTTTCTCAAACACATTAGAATCCACACACTGGTGAATCAAGAACATACCTTTTTCATCTTTCTTTCTTCGTTCCTTGTGCGCAACTTGCTAAACATCATCTACATTCGCTTCCAATGCCGGTACTCCATCGGTCATGATTTCAGCTACATCTTGAAATCTGAATACCTTCATCTGCGTAACCCACAGTTCATAGTTCTTCCTTTTGAAAATCGATAGATTTTCTAAAAATTGTGTTGATGTTGTGTTTCTGTTTTTCAAACAGATTCTCTCTGAATTGCAACCCGAGTTCCTTGATACCAATTTGTTGGAACAATAGGTTTTCAAAAAAGATGAAAGAAGAAGAGAGAAAAATGAGAAAAAATATAAATTGAATTTTAGAAATTAGAATTTCTATTGATTGAACCTTTTTTAATGATTTACATCATACAATGCCATTATATAGACAACTAAAACACATATCCAAAACTATACAAATTAGCACATGTCCAAAACATACAATCTACATTTTGACACACCAACTATATTTTATATTCGACTGGGTCGAATATAAATGACTCATTCACTTAAACTAACTCACTACGCCAGAATTGAGTTTTAGCAGCGCATACAAAGACAGCGCTTTTAAAAAAAGCGCTGCTAAAGAGTCATTAAAAAAAATTGCTTATCAAAGACAGCGCTTTTTAAAAAGCGCTGCTAAAGTGGAGCCC
This sequence comes from Lathyrus sativus, assembly GCA_963859935.3. Classification (NCBI taxonomy): domain Eukaryota; kingdom Viridiplantae; phylum Streptophyta; class Magnoliopsida; order Fabales; family Fabaceae; genus Lathyrus; species Lathyrus sativus. The sequence continues at coordinate 667,937,133 of OZ012739.1, forward strand.
AAAGAAAGCTCTTTTTAAAAAGCACTGCTAAAGGGGAGCCCAAAGAAAACGCTTTTTAAAAAGCGCTGCTAAAGGGGGTACCTAAGAAAGCGCTGCTTAAGGGGCAGTCTAAGACAACCCTATGAAAGCGCTTTCCTAAAGCGCTGCTGTAGGTGTAATCTACGAGAGCGCTTTTTCTATAAAGCGCTGCTATATGGGGTACATAAGAAGATCTTTGAGAGCGCTTTTTAAAGCGCTGCTAAAGCTATTAAAAAGCGCTGCTATAGGTTTAGTTAGAATTAATTTAAAATACCCACCAGAATTTTTAAAAGAAACAGAACAATCATCGCGTATTTCTTTCTTTCTTTTTCTCTGACGAACAAAGTTGCCCTATAAACCCATATTCAGTCACCGTCGCCGTCCAACCGTCGCCCTCCTCTGTTGCATTTCGCCGCTGTTCACCGTCCATTTTCGATAGCATCTGCTCGTCTGCATTGTGTTTCCTCCATTGTTACGGTATTTGAAGTTTTACTCTGGTTTTCTTTTTTACTTATATTTTCACCATTGTTGCTGTAATCTTTAAGACAAACTGAATATGTTTTTATTATTTGAATGCAATCAAGTTAAGTCATTTTCTGTAATCTTTAAGACAAACTGAATATGTTTTTATTATTTGTATGGATATCTACATGTTAAGTCTCTCTGTTGCATGTTATATATTTTGTATTTTAATCTACATGTTAAGTCTCTCTGTCATTGTTACAAATATTTTGTATGTTTTAGATTGACAAACAAGAGTTTATATTTTTTAAGAGAGTTTATATTTTGTATGTTTTAAGAGAGTTTTTATAAACAGAGAGTTTTTTAAGAGAGTTTATAAGAGAGTTTTTTAAGAGAGTTTGTATGTCTTAACAGAGAGTTTATATGTTAAGTCTCTCTGTTGAATATGTTTTTAAGAGAGTTTATATTTTTTAAGAGAGTTTATATTTTGTATGTTTTAGATTGACAAACAAGAGTTTATATTTTGCATGTTCAATATAGTTTGGAAATTCCTATTTTTTAAGAGAGTAGCCAATATGAATATGGTTTTATATGATATGGTTTTATATGTTATTATGATTTTATATGTTGATGGTTTTATATGTTGATATGTTAGTATGTATTTCTCAATGTTTATATGATATGTTACTATGGTTTTATATGTTTAGTTAGGATTTCTCAATGTTTAGTAAGGGTGTCATTTTGGTTTAAGGATTATCTAGTATTTTTAATATGATTTGTTTTGGTGGATTATCTAGTATTTTTGTTTTGGTTAATTATTAATATGATTTTAATAAAATTTATATTTTGTCTGCTATAGGGGTTACCTGTGAAGAGCAAAGTTGTGATCGTTTCCAAGCATCCTACTGTGTAGCATTCTTAGAAGTTAGTGATTTCTTTACAGGTATTCTCTGTTTTGTTTAACTTTCATAGTTTAGTGTAGATTACTCAATTAGTATGGATAAAAAATGGATGCCTGGTAATCGATTGTCAAAAGAGTACGAGAATGGGGTATCGAAGTTCGTTAAGTTTGTTGTTGAACACGCCAAAGACCCCAGTAGGATCACATGTCCTTGCTTAGGATGCTGTTATGGGCGTCGAGTTGACGCCGTTTAGTTGGAATCTCATTTAATGAGACATGGAATTGATCGAAGTTACACATGTTGGACATTACATGGTGAGATAAGTAACGAGAATGTTGAACCCCGGAATAATACGACATGTGCTTCAAAGGACAATGGCAGAGATACATATGATTGTGATCGAGTCGAAGAGATTGCAGAAGCACTTGAAGAAGATCTTCAAGATTGTCCCAAGATGTTTGAGAGGTTGGTAAGCGATGCAGAGAAACCGTTGTATAAAGGTTTCACTAATTTCACAAGATTGTCCACGGTATTAAAGTTGTACAATTTAAAGGCGGGTAATGGATGGTCGGATAAAAGTTTCACAGAGTTGTTAGCCCTACTTCAAGAGATGCTTCCGAAGGATAATGTTCTTCCCAATCGAACCTATGAAGCTAAAAAAATGTTATGCTCTATTGGCATGAGCTATGATAAGATACATGCTTGTCCAAATGATTGCATTTTGTTTCGAAATGAATATGCATCATTAAACGAGTGTCCTAAAAGCGGTGTATCTCGGTATAAGAAAAAATTGTCACAAGCAAAAGTATTATGGTATTTTCCTATAATTCCGAGATTCATACGCATGTTTCGTAGTGAAACAGATGCAAAACACCTAACTTGGCATGCAGATGATAGAATTATAGATGGGAAGTATCGACATCCGGCAGATTCACCACAGTGGATGAAAATTGATAATGATTATCCTGATTTTGGAGAAGAAGCTAGAAACCTTCGCTTGGCATTATCGACTGATGGAATGAATCCGCATGGTCTGCAAAGTATCTCACATTCCACCTGGCCTGTAATTATTATGATTTATAACCTACCTCCATGGCTATGTATGAAGCATAAGTACATGATGTTATCTATGTTAATTTCTGGCCCTAAACAACCAGGGAATGACATAGACGTATACCTGACACCATTAATCGAAGACCTAAAGAGTTTGTGGGAGAACGGTGTGGAGGTTTATGATGGATATATGAAAGAAAGTTTTAATTTGAGGGCGATGTTGTTTGGCACAATTAATGATTTCCCAGCATACGGAAATCTATCGGGTTATAGCATTAAAGGTCAATGTGCGTGTCCTATCTGTGAAGAAAACACAGATTGGACGTGGTTGGAATTTGGTAAGAAGAATGTCTTTCTTGGTCATCGTAGATTCTTAAATTCTAATCATCACTACCGTGGGTGGAGAAAAGCATTCAATGGAAATTCAGAACAACGTAAAGCTCCACCTACATTGACCGGCGAACAAATTTTTGAAAAGGTGAAAGATGTGAGTACTAAGTTTGGTAAGCCTTTTGCTCATACGCTTATCACGCGTGGGTGGAAGAAGAGGTCAATTTTGTTTGAGTTGCAGTATTGGAAGTCGTTGTATGTAAGACATTTTCTTGATGTTATGCATATTGAAAAAAATGTATTTGAAAGTGTTATTGGTACGTTACTCAATATAAAAGGAAAGTCTAAGGATGACCTTAAATCAAGAAAGGACTTGGTAGCAATGGGAATAAGAAATGAATTAGGACCTTGAAGAAAGGAAATCGCACATATCTACCACCTGCTGCTTATACTTTATCTAGAAAGGAGAAAAAGATATTGTGTAAGTTTCTGAGTGAAGTTAAAGTTCCAGAAGGATACTCTTCAGATATTAGAAGACTTGTTTCTATGAAAGACCTCAAGTTAAAGATTTTAAAGACACATGATTGCCATGTTATAATGGAACACTTTCTACCAATAGGTATACGTTCTATTTTGCCAGAAAAAGTGAGAGGCGCAATAACTAAATTGTGTTTTTTCTTTAGGTCAATCTATAGTAAGGTGATAGATTTTGTGATCTTACCAACATTGCAAAGAGAAATAGTTATTACTTTGTGCGAGTTTGAAATGTATTTTCCTCCATCATTTTTTGACATAATGGTACATCTAGTTGTTCATCTTGTGAAAGAGACACAACTGTGTGGACCTGCCTATATGAGATGGATGTACCTTGTTGAACGTTATATGAAAATATTGAAAGGGTATGTGAAAAACCGAAGTCGACCAGAGGGATGTATTGTTGAACAATACATTGTTGAAGAAGCTATTGAGTTTTGTACTGAATATTTGTCCAACATTCAATCCATTGGCCTCCCAAAATCTCATGTTGTTGAAAAAATAGTAGGTAAATAGTTAATTGAAAATAAAGTTGTGACAGTTTTAAGGGATGAACGGGAGCAAGTGCATTTGTATGTTCTGCACAATGACATTGAGGTTGAGCCGTATGTTGAAATGCACAAGGACGTTCTCTGAGGTTTAAATCTAAATAGAAATGAAAATTGGATAGTACGTGAGCACAATCGAAGTTTTATAACATGGTTCAAGGAGCATATTTTTTCAAAGTTTTATTCTGATCCCGCTTCAATAACAGAAAGGTTAAGATGTTTAGCATATGGTCCAAGTTTGCATGTGTTTTCTTATAGCGCATATGCAATCAATGGATACACATTTTATACCAAGGAACAAGATGATAAAAGTACAATGCAAAATAGTGGTGTCACCGTGCTTGCCGAAGCAATGCACATTTCCTCGTATTATGGGGTTATCGAGCGCATTTGGGTGTTTGATTATGAGAAGTTTCAGATTCCTATCTTTGGATGCAAGTGGGTTGAAAATAATAGTGGCATACGAATGGATAAATCAGATTTTTTGAAAGTGGATCTTAATAAGGTGGGGTACAAAGACGAGCCTTTTATTCTAGCCACGCAAGCTAAACAAGTGTTCTATGTCACTGATCCGACAAGTACGAAATGGTCTATAGTTCTTTTTTTCCAACAAAGTAATCGATGATAACATTGGAGAAAAGGGGGATGTTGATGTTGAGAATGAATCTTATATTATAGATGATCCAGATGAGAATATTAGAGCGGACGAATCATATATTAGAAATGATCATAACGAGGGAATTTGGATCAATCCATCTGTCCGTGTTGTTAAGAGACAAGTAAACCCCGTTAAAATGAAAAAAAAGAAACAAGTGTTAAAGGTACTTGTAACATATTATTTCTTATTTATATCATGCAATAAAATAACATATTATTTCTTATTTATACCATGTTTTTCTTATTTATACATTTCTTATGTATATATTTCTTATTTACATATTTGCATGTCATTCATTTGATACTTTGGTTTTTCTGAATTACAGGTATATATATTATGGCCAGCAACGAGGAAACATCACATGATGGAAAACAAACAACAAAAGACGTGGAAGGAGATATTAAAAGAGGCATAACGATTATGGAAAAAATCATCCGTGCGAGAGATAAAGGAATAAAGTATGATGTCCATTGGAATGAAAGAGATCAGTTAGTTGAGCCTAACGGTGCGTTGCTAACAAGTTACATCGGAGCACTTATACGTTCGCAAGTTCCGATTACTTGCGATAATTAGAGAATTCTTTCATTACAATCGGCCAAAGATAAAATTTGGAGCGAGATTCAGATATGATATTTGATTATTTTTAATCATGTTGGCAATTACATCTTTAAATTAATTATACTAACATGTTATATGTATGTGTGTTTGTTTGCAGAGATCATTTAATATTGAAGATCGTAGGAGAAAATATTGTATTCAATTGGCCGGAAAACGCTTGAGGGGATTTAGAGCGTTTTTAACAAACAAGTTTCTAAAAGATTCTGAAGGAAACTTTGTTGACTCGGAGCGTCCAATGAAGTACGCGAATTTGATTTCGGATGAAGAATGGGAGACGTTTGTTGCAAAGCAAAGAACAAAAAAATTTGAAGTAAGTACAACTTATCATGAACTATGTATAGTATATATACTTCTTCCACAAGAGTTCTGATAAACTTGTTTTTTCAGGTTGTTAGTGGCGTAAATCGTCAACGAGTATCAAATCCCGCATATCCATACAGAAAGGGGCGTTTGGGATATGCACGCTTAGAACAAAAAATAGTAAGTACATATAAATGCTTTAATATGATATATTTACAAAAAATAGTAAGTATATATAATAGGATATAATGCTTTATTATCCATCTTAATACGTAGTTGGAAGAGGAAAAGAGTGATGCGACATCTCTTCCGGACCATGTTGTATGGAAGGTTGTCCGTGTGGGAAGAGATGGAGTCGTTCAGGAAGAAGTTCAACAAGTCTTTGAACAATGTGTAAGTACAACGTTATCTTTGTCAGTAACTGATCAAAAGTGTATAATATATTTATATATGTTTTTATCTATATTTCAGGAGACTCTATCCCAGACCATAACTCCCGCTGAGGACGATGATTGCAGAAGCTTACTGAGTTGGGTGTTGAATATTCCTGAGTATTCTGGGCGTGTGAGGGGTAAGGGATTTGGTGTCACTCCATCCAAACTGTATAAGCAGCCAAAGAAAAAAATCCAATCAATAAAGAAGTGATGGATACTTTGGAGGAATTGAAAGCGCAGATTCGTGAATTACAGAAGGACAAGGAGAGATACATGTCGGAAAGGCGCGCTCCAGAGGGTAAAGCTACTAGTGACAAAGATAGTATCGGTTGTCCGCAGAAGCTTCCAGAGGTAATTGTATATATTACATTGAAATTAATTTAGCACAGTTTACTTAATTGACACATTAACTGATCATTATTTGTTTAGGGCATTTCACTTTGTCGGCTATATTTATCGTCACCGGCTCATCGAATGGTTGGCAAGGGAAAGGTGCATAACACTCTGGGAGACTTACTTCACCACAAACCGCTCCCTTCTGGATTTTTGAAAGTATTTATTGATATTGCGTTAGGGGGGGTGCGTTGTTGCCTATACCAGATGCTATTTCAGGCGCAACAATGGTGGGAGACGCAATAGGAGCGTATGTGGCATGGCCGACAAATCTCATTTGCATAGATGATGAGGTAGGTTGAACCTTTTAATACTCAAATGTTTTATGATCCATACATGAAAGTTATTCTTACATTTACATTTTCTTATTTACATGATGATCTTAGACTCCTACAAAATCCAAATTAAAAGATGATAGAATTATTGTGCGGGATACCGATTCAGCTGCATCAAAGAAACAGGTACTACTACAGTTACATGATTATCTTATTATACATTAATTACTGAACTTATATATGACTTTTAGGTTCATGATCAGCAGTCGCAACAAGTCAGCAAGGGTAAGATGCCTGAAACTTCCAAGGTGCCCAGAAAAGCATTTGTTCATCGATTTAGGATGTGCCTTGAAACATATGTGGGAACATTATCAGATGTGCCTGAGGGTGGCATCCGTCAAATACATATGGACGAAGGTATTTTCGGTTTTGAATATCCCGAAACAATTGCTAAGGAGGATTTTGACCAGGTTTTCAACCATTCTGAATTGGGCGTCGGTGTTATGCATTCATACATCAGTTACTTCGATCCATTTTAATTAAATAATTGAACATTTTAAAATTTGCTCGTTTAACTGAATATTCTAATGTTGATTATGTTTTTTTAGGCTCTTGTATGACAAGTTGTTGGTCCCGAATGATTTGACTTCAGTATTCGCATTCTTATCTGCTAGCTGTGTCAACTCACGGACAATAGACCAGACACCAGATGCAGTCAAAGAGTACACAGTGCAGAGATTTATGGGCGCGACTGCAGAGAAGTTGTTCTTGTTGCCATATAATACTGGCCATGAGTTAGATTTTATTCTAAATTCATTTATTATAATTGTTCGATTTTTGCGTTTCTATATAACATTTCCGTCTAAACTGTTGTCTTATTTTATAGTGGACATTGGTTGTTGGTCGCGATTAATCCGAGGAAAGAAATAGTGTATTATATAGAGTCATTCGATGGCGATGCAACAAAATATGAAAATCTGAGGAACATGGTTGATACGTAAGTGATGAGATATACTGTTCTGAATAATTATATATCTTTATTTATTATGTGACATTGTTCTAAATATGCGTTTATATTATGTTAGAGTTATACAAATATTCAGAGCACAAAGAGATGCAACGGTGCCAAAAAGCAAGGCTAACAACATCAACTGGATCAGAGTGGAGGTATATTTTCCCATGTTTGACTGTTATAGTGGTTCTACTTGATAAAACTATTTAAACTATATATCCTGATAAATGTTCTTTTTTATCCATTTACAGTGTCCTCGTCAGCGCAATGGGATTGACTGCGGATATTTTGTATTGCGCTTTATGAAGAAAATTATTCTTTCTGGTCAAATAGAGGTTTCAATCATAGTATGGATCAATTCATAAGTTATATGATTCATTTTGATAATTATCCGATACTTCATCTGAGTAATTAGTTTTAAAATTAAATCTTGCATGTTCTGTTATATTATGTAATATTTTGATGAATTCAAGTGCGCTACTTACTCGAAAGCAAGATTGGAAGAAATTAAAGAGGAATGATGTCAATTTATTCTTGAGTTGAGAATTGTATAAAGTTATCTGATTGAAAGAATTGTAATTATATGTAAATTGATTGTATTTGTGATGTTGTAATTCTGAGTTACAATGTATACTTAAAGGCCAAAGTTTTGAATTGTATATATAAGGCCAAAGTTTATGTGTATTAAAATGATTATGTGTATTAAAATGATTATGGGCAAAGTGATGAGTTACAATGTATACTTAAAGGCCAAAGTTTTGAATTGTATATATAAGGCCAAAGTTTTGAATTGTATATATAAGGCCAAAGTTTTGAATTATATATATAAGGCCAAAGTGTTGAAATAAAGACCTGAATTATAAGCAGGTTTGTGTAATATAAGCAGGTTGTTGGTAAATATACAAAACAACGTGAATATTTAAAAAAAAACAAATTTTAAAATCTGGGACATTAGACAGCGCTTTTACAAAAAAACGCTCTTAAAGGTTACAAACATAGCGCTACAAAAGCGCTGCTATAGGTTTGGAATGGGGGGGTCTAAGACAGCGCTTCTAAAAAGCGCTGCTAAAGGGGGGCTATGACAGCGCTTTGTAAAAGCGCTGTTAAAGGTGGGGTTTAAGACAGCGCTTTGTGAAAGTGCTGCTAAAGGGGGGAGGGTTGAGGGGAATATGCAACGCTTATAAAAGCGTTGCTAAAGGGCTAAAAAAGCGCTGCTAAAAGTGCTGCTGAAGGGAGTCTTTAGCGGCGCTTTTTCCATAAAAAAAGCATTGCCTTTACCTTTAGCAGCGCCACTTTTGGCAGCGTTTTTAAGCGCTGTTAAAGGCAAAAAAAAACGCTGCTAAAGGTCTTTTTTAGCATAGTGACTACTTCAACGCAATAAAATGGTAACTTTAAACAAAACATTGAATTACGAGTTCTAACCATAAAACCATTATTATTCACATAATAGTACAAATATATCCGAATTCAATTGAAGATGTTACTATATTGCTATTAATTTTGTAGGGTTAATTGCATGGCCAAAAGGCTGAAACAAATAAAAGCTTGCGTTAATGTATTCCTGTATGTGAGTTTGGTTTTATTTGCGAGGACAATCCCAACGTAAAATTAAATAATGGCCCCACAAACGTAAAAGCCAGAATTAAATAACTCATGACAATTTGCAGACTCATTCATTCAGCATTTTTATGCATAATTGATGGGTCCTTGTCTATTTTAACTTCACCAGAGAGATACAGGTGAACACATTTCTTCAACTTCATTTATTGAATGCTTGAAAATGTTTTCATCCTTATGATAAAATGATAAACACAATGTTTTTAGTAAGCAAAAAATATCCATTCATGTTGATTATTGCTCACTTTTTATTTTATGTAATGCAATGAAAATTTGTTTGGTAATTATTACTTTTGAATTAGATTTTAATGTGCTATCATTTTAAATTCTAACTGAAACAATTAACTGCTCAAACTTTAGTTACCTTTCATCCCAACTATGATTATCAAAATCGTCTTCTCCATAGAATTGAGACCAAAGCAAATAAAGAGGAAGCAAGGAATCTAAAATATCACCGACCAATTAATTGAGCAGCACACTGATATGATTATCATCGCTAATAAAGAAGCCAATGAGCAGAAGCACACGTGGTCACTCTTTAGCTAATGTAACCCTTGAAAACACCCTAAAGCTTCATCACTTTTGTATAAAACTCATAATTGTTAAGTGTAACGCTTGCACTTTTATGTTAATTAATTACATCTATTTAATATTGGCTAATAAAACCTACAACAGGAAAACCGATTGACATACTATATCAACATTACATCAGTGTAAAATTAGTTAAAACTTAAAATAATAAGTTAGTTCAATCGATTGACACAATATGTCAATCAGTTATACTCTAAAGTTTTTCAATTTTATTTGTTAGTTAATTATACTTTATCTTGTATTGTGTATAAATACTCTAATAAATAAATGTGTATTTTCACCCTCAATTTTATTCTTTGTTTCTCTTTCACTTTCTCCATCTCCACACTCAAGTACTCAATTATTCATGAATCTTGTGGTTCCAAGTTCCAACATTTGGCATCAAGAGTCTGATTCTAATCCATCAAACGCATAGTGTGCAACATGAATTTTGTCTCCAATGAATGAATCTTACTCATCCTTGATGGGAAGAATTACGACAAATTGTGCAAACAAATGAAAGTGTTGGTTAGCTACCAAGATGTTTTTGAAGTGATCAATAACTGTGTGAATCCTCTTGTCCAAGGTGCAACAAATGCATAATGAGCATCACATAAGGAAGAAACGAAGAAAGGTTTCAAGGCGCCGTTTTTAATCCATCAATGCGTTCATATGAATAATTTTGAGAAAGTTGGTGACTGCAAATCACTGAAGCAAGCGTGAGAAATCTTGGAGAAGGTGTATGCAGGGGCTGACAAGATGAAGGCTGTGAGGTTACAAACTCACAAAAGATAGATTGATTTAATTCAAATGGAGGATTCTAACTCGGCAGTAGTTAAGAGGATTCTAAGATACATCAACAGATCGATTGACTGCATAATTATTTTTCCTGCAATGGACAATGGAAGAAAATGCAATTTGCTCGGTTTTATCGATTCCACTTGGTTCAGAGATAATGATAGAAAGACTACAGTTGGATACATCTTTATGTTTGGTGAAACACCGATCTCATGGGTTTCGTAGAAGGAACTGAATCTCTTCATGTGAGGCCTAGTACATTGCCGCTTCATTGTGTGTGTCAAGTCGTGCTGTTAATAAATTTATGCAAGGAGCTAGGCAACGAAGAGTGTGACATTGTAATGCTCATGGTTGATAACATTTCGGCTATAAACCTTGTTAAGGACCCAATTGCACATGAGAGGAGTAAGCATATTGAGATGATGTTTCACTACTTGAGAGAACTTATTTGTGAATGGAGGTTGAGATTGAGGAATTGTAGAAGTGAAGACCAAGTGACTGATTTGCTGACCAAAAGACTCACAATTGAAGTGTTCAAGAGATTGAAGAAGAACATGAGCATGTGTTGGCTGGTATTTCGACACGCATAAATGTTGGAAATAAGTCATAGGATTCAAAGATACATTCTGAAGAAGAATATGTTGATTTCGAAATAACAATGATAAGAACATTTCGACGCAGAATCTGTTTATCAAGGAAGTTGTGGTCTAGAACTTAGAAATATTTTGGCCTGGACTGGAGTTCGACGAAGCTTACATGGAGTAGCGTTCGACATGTGTAATTCAAAACAAAGCTGATAATTGTTCTTTGGCCTTATCTGTTTTTAAGACACGTGGAGAGCCTTAAGCAATGAAATACGTGCAGATTGAAGACGTGGCGTTTTCTGGCAAGAAGACTGTTAGATAGAGGTTATTTTTCGAGTTAGTATAAATAGAATCTTAACATTTAGGATTCGGGGGTGTTCAACCTTGTACAAAAAACTCTAAATTTATCTAAGTACCTGTGTGTGAGAAACAAGTGTTCTTGAGTGAAAATGTACGTGTGAATACCATACTTTACAATTTTTACTAGATTATTTAAGATTCTTCTTGTAATTTACATTTGCTGCAATTTACTTTAAAGTTAGTTTTGACATTTAAGATCTTGTCATTTACCTTAAAGCCTTTACTTTGTAATTTGTACTTCTCCATTTCTTTAAAAGAATTGTAACGCTTCATTAACAACCTTAAGAGCATTGTCGAAATGTTCATAATTAACAAACTTAAAAACTAAATAACAACACGTGTTCTATGATCAATCTAGTCGATCTTGTAAGTAACCAAATATTTAATAAATTTGGAAGATTAGCAGTTGTTTACCAAGTTCGATGGTAAACAACATGAAATACTAAGTGCTCATGAATTAAAGTGATGTGTTAAGTGTAAAAGTTAATTCTTATGTATGTAACTGATTGCACTTTTATGTCAATTGGTTACACCCTTTTAATATTGGCTAACATAACCTACTGCAACAAAGGACAACCAATTGACATAATATATCAACTAGTTACACCTATGTAAAATTAGTTAATAATTGAAATAATGAGTTAGTACACCTGCTTGACATAATACGGCAATCGATTACACTCTAAAAGTTTTCAATTTTTTTTGTTAGTTAATTGTACTTTATTTTACATTGTGTTTAAATATCTTTGAGAAATCTTGTGAATGAATGACTGCATATTTATACCATCCATTTTACTGTCTAATTCTTTCTAAAACTCTTCCTCATCATACTCAATTATTTACCAACCTTATGAGAAATTATTTTTAGAATAACCTATATATTCAACAAAAATACAAAAATAACCACATTAATTTTTTTTTTTTTTACCAAAATGGCGTAGTTTCTGAAAAAAACAACAACATGGATGCACCATATGATATGGCGAATGCACTTGGGTTTGCACACATGCGCCATATCATATGGCTTATACATGTACCCAAGCTATATCATATGGCGCCTAAATATCATGCATGCATGCGCCATATGATATGGCGCCTCCTTTTATTTTATTTTTTCAATATTTTATTAATTAATTATATTATCCTCTCCAAAATATATCAGCACTTGTGTATCTATGTCACTGCGCCAACGTCTCATTTTTCTCCGTACTACATTCTCTTCATATTTCCTTGCATTTTTCAGTTAAAATGACTTCCTCTTCTTCCTCTTTTTCCTCTTCGTCATCCTCATATATCTATCAGGTTCCATATATCACTAAGAGAAATGTCAATTTAATTTTCTCCCTAGTCAAACCTCCAATGAAGATTCGCCTCTGGAATACATTGATGTTAGAACATCTCAAGAGGAGTCTGATCCACTAGTTAGATGAAGACATTCCAGAGGGTGAAAAGACCAGAAAAATTCAAAGGCTTGTTACCACGTTCAACCAAAATGGAGAAGTTCGTTTATGAGAGAATGTTACTAATGACAAAGATGTTCATATGTTGATGTATAGTTCTTAGGAAATAATGTTGATGGCTGTAATCACTTAGTTATGTTGTTGTGCTGTTGTATTTGTTTGTTTTGATTTTTTGAATGTTTAAGTTATTGTTAATTGTTTCTGTTATGATATTAAGTTATGATTGTTTAAGTTATGTTATTGTTAATTGTAATTGCTTGGTTATGATATTAATGGAATAAAATTTGTTGTTAATATGAAGAGACAAGGTTACATTTGAAACTATAATGTTGTGCTTGATCCTACATTGGGACATTTTGTACGATTGTGCCCGGGCTGACGACACGAGCTACATAATCTGACCATTTTGTTTGGCGTATTCATCTCTGTTCGAATATGCGTGCTATTAGGGAGACCCTTTTTCTTTATTCGCATAAGATCATTATGCTAGACAATTTCGCCTTCGTATACAGGCCAATAGTCCTCCTTTGCTACCACCTGAAAGCTAGTGTTGTAGACATTACATAGACTAATGACTTGGTAAACAACAAATAAATAGTTGGTAGGATCCTGACAAGCCTTTGAACATATTGTTATTACATGGGAGCAAGGCATACAAAATGCCTGGAACTTTCCGTAATCACACCAACTCTTATCTAGTTCTACTCGGTAGCATCCCCTATACCTCCCTTCATTGTGATTCATTTACTCATCAACACTGAACCAACCTTTATCACGGTCAAACACTGTGAACACATGTGTGTTAGCTTTGGTAGCTTCGTCCTTTATGAATTTCATTGAACTATCACTAAACAACTGCCCAGATTGTAAGACAAAACTCCACTTTGTACGTCTGATATCAAAAAGTGCCCCGAGCCTAAAATATGTTGCCCTTACCAAATCGGTTATCGGTAGATTTCGGATGCCCTTGAATATAGAGTTCATCGATTCAACAAGGTTTATTGTCATGTGGCCCCATTGTTGACCATTGTTGTATGCCCTGGTCCATTTCTCTAGTTGAATATTGTCGATCTATCTTAATGCATCTGCTTTTGTCAATCTGATTTCGTCACGGTAGTGTTTAAAGGAAGGCTCTGTTAGTGCATACCCTGCGTTCACAACCTTCTTCTTCAAGCATGGGGTTGGTCTAGAATGCCGACGTTAGCTTTGGTCAACCCACATCCATACACATTTCCCTATGCAAACAAGTAAGTTTATTTTAAAATATCAAACATCTATACTTTGATTAAAGGTTTATTTGTAACTAATTTATTTATCTCACTTTTTTAGGTGGTCAGTTCTGGGAATGACTTACCAACAATGTCCCAGAAACTCAATAATCGTGTACCACAATCTTTTAGAACAAATTGGGCTGAACAATGTAAATTATTCTTACACTACTATAAATTTAGCTATTAAATTACCATACTGTTATTTTTCTCATTATATATTTTGTTATGCAGTTTGTTTGGAAGCCGTATGTGGGTCTCGACCATCAGCCCAAAGATGATGATGTTACAGTGTGGACAACAAAAACACTGATCATTTGGCTTACTACAGTGGAGATGCACCAAAGTGATATGTGAAACTGCAGTTCGGCATGCATCAAGATATCCAGTTGCTCCGACGTCTTTAGGAGACTGGCATCAATTGAGAGTGGATGCACAATGGGGTTTAGATGTTTGGAGAGACTTTACAAAAGAGATGTGTCGATATTGGAAGAATCAACGTCGCCACATCTTAAACGAGCATGTTGTGGAAGGGGCTAGACCAAGTCATCAATATATGATTTGGTTTAGGTCGGTTACAACACAATAGTTTGCGTCTGAGCTGACATATTTGATAGATCAGCGCCAACATGCTTCTTCTTCATACACACAAGAACAAACACCTGCCCAACAACAAACATCGCACTACACCTAACAACCATATCTACCCACTCAATCAATCTTCCAAACCCGTAACCCATTCATGTTACCCACCCAATCACAACAGCAAGAGCCTGACCCTTACCGCCAACATCCACACACCGATACCACATATGCCTATAGCCCTAGTGACTCTTTCAACTCGACCCTAGCTCACCATAGCCCCCTACAAATGAACACACAATTGTCCTACCACCCAAAACACTAAACCACTATTTGACTACCTAACCCCGCAACAGGCATTGCATCGTTTCCAAAACGATTCAATGTACCAATTCGCCCAACCATGTCATTCACACCTAACCCAACCCCTTGTCCAAACTTCAAAAACATGGGCATGGAACTGAATTACGAAACTGCCGTTGGCAGCAACCCTCCGACTATTGGGGATAAATGATTCAAAATTTGTCAAATACGCTGGGACCCTCTCAACAAATACCTTTTCCGCAAGACAATACGCAAAGACCACAAACACCTCAACAAAATTGTGGTAGATCTCAGAGGCACGCTAATGCGTCAGGATGTGGAACCGAGAGACGTTTTGATCAAGCCGATCATTGATTTTTTTTTCATTTCTTGTAAAATTTAATGTACTTTTATAGTATTTATAATTGTTTCTTATTTCTTATTTATTTCATATTTACTATTAAAACAAAAAATAAATAAATAGAGTATGCGCCGTATGAGATGGCGCATGGACTAGGGCTAGGGTTTGGGAAATAGGTGTAGGCGCCATATGGTATGACGCATTAATCCAAATTCAAATATAGTCGTCATATCATATGACGCATCTATTATATCTGTTTCAAAAACTATGCTATTTTAATAAATTTTTTCAAAATATCGTTATTTAAATATTTTTGTTGAATATATATATATTTTATTCTAAAAAAAAGTTTCACCTTATGACTTCAAATTTCTAAAATAGAAATAATGATTATCCACAATATTAATATGTTAATTCTAATCCCGGAGAAGATCATTTTATATTCATTAACAGTGTTAATTGATATCCTTTTGGCCGTTTAAAAACAGTGTTAATTTATCCTTCATCCTTACTAGTGTATGTTTGACTCAACGGCGCCGTTTTCATATGGTCAAATTGCACTTCCGGACTATGGTCGTTGAAAATGATGTGGCCACGTGTTGCGTTAGGAACGTAAAGAAATTAGCCGTTAAAATGATGACATGGAGCAGACAAGAACCTCGAGAAAACCACTACTAATGGATAATGCGCTCCGTCGAAAGTTGTTGTTTTTTCCAGTGTTTTAAAAACCGGATCGGTCATCGAACCGGTGAGGGTACTGGGTCACTGGTTTATCGGTTGAACCACTGGGTTATTGGTCGAACCGCATGACTAAATCGGATTAAACCGGATAACTCGGTTGAATAGACCTGTCATTATATAGATATAAAACCGGTCGAACCGGATGATTCAGTTTCTAAAAAAATATAACTAATACTTAAATTTTTTGAAAATATTATATCATAAATTCACAAGTACATAATTTAAATTTAAATTTTAAACAAATGTATCACACATAATAAAATAATACAAAATTACAAAATAATTGTAGCATAATCTAATTTTAAACAATTTTTTTTTTTTTTAATTTTTATAACTTTTGCATTTAAATTTTAATTAAAAAATAAAAAATGCATTAGAACCGGTCCAACCCTAAACTCGGTTTTTTCCGGTCCAACCCGATTTTTTCCGGTTTTACCGGTTTAATGACACAGACGATCGAACTACTAAACCAGACCGGTTACTAGGCCGGTTCCCGGTTTGACCGGTTCGACCGGCCGGTTCGGTCCGGTTTTTAAAACACTGGTTTTTTCTAAATAGAAAACAAAAATCGTTAGTGGATGAAAATAATTTTAGCAACAGCACCAGCTACCTTTTGTGTATATATTTTTCTAAACTTTCATAATATGAACGCAAACCATTACAATAAGGGTTTGATGTTGGCCAAGTTTAATACACGTAGTGCATCAATCATATCAATTGTCTTTTTTTAATTAGCTTTGAAATATTTACTTTATTCCATTACTCAATTCATATATTTCATTACTCATTATTATCTCCATATACATATTGATGCCTATCACGAATTTTAAAATTAAAATTTTAAATTTGTTAATTAATATTTTATTATTTAATCATTTTAAAATACAAAATTATTTATTAACTTGTTAAATTTGATTTTGTTTAATTTTTTTAAAGATAATAAAAGTAATATTTTAATATATCTTCAATAAATTTTATTAGTTATCTTTTAATAAAAATAACAATATTAATTGTTTTGAACCGGTCAAAGGGTCGCGATCTAGAGAAAGCAACAATTCATCCACACACTTGCATCATATGGGTACTATCCAATTGAAGAGCATATAAGAGATTTAGGTCCAAAATACATTCAACGACTCCTCATATCTTATACCTAGAAAATAACGGGTTGCTACAACTACTCCATTATATAAATGAAAGTGAATCATTCTTTAGATACACAATTTCAACTTCAAACTTAATTCACTCATTTCGCTCATTTCACTCACATACTGACTTGAGTATTAAAGTGCTAACCTTTCAGGTCAACCATTCCTTCATTGCATCAGAAGTTCAAGTCTACTATTGTATCTCACAACCTCCATTCTCAAATTAATTTTTGTTCCATAACGGAACAATGACGTCGTATGTGGGAATCAACTTCTGATTCATGCATTTTCCATGATTGAATACTCTTACATTAATTTATTGATTCAAAGCTTTCTCAACCTAGTCGATTGAGGTTCCTAAAATCAAACCTTAGATCTGTTGTTTTCGATTTATTCTGGTAGCATATCAACTCTAATATTTAGAATTCTCAAATTTCTAATTTCTACATCCTTCGATAATTGCTGCATTTAAAGCCACCAGCTCAGTCGCTTTGCGTGAAGTTGCAGAAGGTTGAGAAACACAAGAAAGGGAGGTTTGAATTGAATTTCCCATTTTGTCCCCTTTTACGGAGTTAGAAGAATAAATATAACAATGACAATAAAAATAAATGACACAATTATTTTTATCCCGGTTCACTATTAACGAAGTTACTCCAGTCCATCCCTCAAGGTGATTTCGCCTTATCACAAGGACTTAATCCAATAATCATCAATGATTACAACCATAATGGATACCTTCTGTTGTCTTCTTGAGAATCCTAGCATTCATTCGCCTTTCAAGGAATCAACCTCCAAGCCGTTAACAACAACCTGACCCTCTCAAGCATTCTGGTCATCACTCGACCGCTCTAGGAACAACATCCACTAAGCTGTTAGAAACACACTTAGTCATCTCAAGCATTTTGGTCTTCACTCGACCGTTCAAGGAACAACACATTTTTCAAGGATTTTCTTTGTGCACTAAGATGCTTCTTACAAGCTGATTACACAAATGAATTACATGAACACCTAAGTGTTTCTAAGCAAGATATGAGCAACAAATCCTTGCTTTCTAATACAGAAAACTATTTAAAGGATGAATCTCTGAGAGATTATAAAAATTAGTTATGTATTGCTTAGAAGCTTTCTTGATGAGCACTATGGCTTCTTTTCATGAGTGCTTAGCTTCTTTTGATTAAGTCCTTTTTGAATATATAATACTTCTTTCAGTTTTACCATCAAGATCAACTAAGTTACTATGCTTCACTTATTGATGTTTCACTTGACTAGTTTCACATGACTTCGGCATGTTGCATCATTATGTGCACTTCAATTGTTTGTTTCAGCTTCATCTTCATTAAGCATTCTTCATTTAAGCTTCAGCTTGTAGCATTTTCTTCAGCACTTTAGCTTTGCATAGTAGCATGTTATCATCAACAACTCGCTATCTATTATGTGCAAATCAACAATTCTTCAAGCTTCTTGATCATCGGTTTATAGAGCTTGAGAGAATAGATCCGTTGAAGGGTATTCTTGGAAACATACTCCAACATCAATATCCCAACGTTCGAGTGAAAGAATGGTCAACATCACTGTACAAAAAGCTACTCCTGCGCCACCTTTTCGAGGTAGAGGTAATAGAGTTTTAGTACTATTATATTCAGCTTAAAAACCATTCTTATCTTCAATCTTCTAGCATCTTCAAAGGCTTCAAATATTAACTTGATGAAGCGTGTTATAGAAGAGTTTTTTTTGTTTAATCTTCAGAACCGCAGTCTTTAGAATCTCAAATCTTCGTTCAGCAAAACCTGGTCATAAGAATCTTCAGCACTTGGTTTTTAGAAGCATTATCTTCAGAGTCTTCAAAACTTGCTCTATTAGAACCTCATCTTCAGAGTCTTCAGATTTCATTAAGCGCACTTTTGTCTTTAGAGTCTTTAGCACTTCGTTCATTCAGAACCTTGTCTTCAGAAACTCTTCAGAACTTGATCTTTAGAAATGATGTCTTCAGAATCTTCAGAGCTTTGTTCACCAGAACCATATCTTCGAAAACTTCAGAATTGTATCAATGTAAAGTACATTTCTTATAAAGCCCTATAGGCTAACTTAAAAAGTATCAACCAGAAACTTCATTACTAACGTTCCTTAGAACTGTTGCATTAGAAGTATTTATGAATCTTGACTTTATCTTGTACATTTATATGTTTTTCTTCCAGAGTGTTGATGATAGAGTTTGATGATGTCACACGTCTTATTGTCAGATTCAGAATCATATTGACAATAGCCACACACTAGACAGAAACCGTATCATACATAATTATTCCTTTAGATAACTTGTGCAGTTATCTTACCCTCTGGTTTTTAAGATAAACCGAGATGAAAGATACGCTAGTCTTGGAAATAATAAAAGTACTGCTGTCAGAGTTCGAACCCATTTGCATTTAACTTTACCTCTCATATTTAATTACGTTAAGGTAATAAATGGCGAGTTTCCATGTCGTCCTTCGTTATCTCGCTTCTATAGCCGATGTATTATGCAATTCGCGTTCGAGGTAAGAAGCGCTTTTTGTAGTAGTGAACACTTTTTCCCATGTTGCATCTCGTAGGACCCTTACGAATACACCAATACAATACTCTTCATTCTTAATACGTTCTTAAAATTTGTTTTATACACTTTTTTTTTATTATTTCAGTGTTGTGAGAGCGAAAAACTTCATGTAAGAGTCGTGTAACTTTTTGTTTGTTCATATCATGTTGTAACTATAAATCAAGAGTCTTGTTCTCTTGTGACATTGCAATTAATATAAAGATTCCAAGATGAACCTGAGTAAAATATAGGTGTAAGGAGGTTGTAGGATGATCATGTGATAAAAACTCACGTTGATAGTGGAACTCTCAAGGAAAAACTCTTGGCGATTGAAGTGGGTCGTATGGTTTAAGGTCGAAGCAATATAAATCTTGGTATGCACTTTTCTAACTTTTCTCTTTTACTTTCTAGTATTTTATCTTCCATGCTTAGATCTATGCTTCATATTTATTCTTAAAACTGACCAAATTAAAATCAATCTTCTTGTAAAAAGTTTTCAAAAACCATATAACACAATTCACTCCGCTCTTGCGTTTAAAGTTATTTGATAAACACAACATGCCTCTGAGATAGCGTGTCCTTGCCTATGAGACCCCTATTTTACTAGATGTACTTCTCACATTTAGGCTTGCCTTGGGAAAATTTTGGTGCATCTTGACCTTCTTTGGAGCACTTTTTATTTTTAATAGTTCCATAGATTGTTATCATTGTGATTTCTAGATATACTATCTAAGACATCTTCTCTTTAATCTGCAATTTCATATTTTAATCAAATTTATTTAAACTTTCCTAAATCACCTCCCACTCTTCCATAAATGATATATTTAATTTAACATATTTGTTTACATCATCATCATAATACTGAATCCCTTATAGCTTTTTTGTTTCTGCTTTGAACATGATTAATATTTGTTATCCTGTAAAACCTCTTTCATGTCAAATTCATGAGTATGTTTTTGGCAAAACCATTTTTCTTACCCTCTCAACAATTTTTTTTCTCTTCAACAACTAAACAATTGAGAATCAGATGAACTGCTAACTTGCAATCCAAGTTATTATTGTGTATATTGCCCGCAACATTAAACTTCCTAACATTGGACAATTGAGTAAACTTATGACCATAAAAGGCATAATGAGAATAAGGTGTAAGTGGAGTCGAATCAACAATCGCAAAAAGTTATTGGACTATCATGAGGATACAAGTAACATATGTATTTGGCGTAACAGTTACATGTCTCTTTTTAAACACGCCAATATATTACGATAATAAGAGTGCCACAAATTATTCAAAACTTAACATATTAAACACATTGGAATAAATTGTCACCTCGTTCACCAACACTTTCAACATTACGTTGTCGTTTGTTTTTTCTTTTTCTTTGCGGTTGCCTTGTTCACGAAAATCCATTCTATTAAATGTGTTAGTTTCTTAATTGACAAATTGTTGACACTTCCAATTAATGAGGGTGTTAAATAATATATTATCATATGGATAGATTAGAATTTTACTACTTAAATATGTATATTCTAATTGAAACCCTAACCTTATTTCTCTTTTTTCCATTCTTATATACTATAATAATTTCTTATTTTTAACAAACGTACAGTGTCTTCATAAATTCTAATGAAGTAACAAAACCGAATAACACATTACTATAGCTATTAGCAAAACTTGAATTAAGCAGTTTCAAGAGCTATAAACATATGTACTTTTCATAAACCAATGAATATATGAGACATCTAATTTTGAGCAGAGCCAGACCCTGGTGCGTTGTCACTCACGCACTAATTTTCTGAAGCCATTATATATATATATATATATATATATATATATATATATATATATATATATATATATATATATATATATATATATATATATATATATATATATATATATATATATATATATATATATATATATATATATATATATATATATATATATATATAAAAGTTTGGTCCCACCCACAGCACAGAAGTGTTATTGACTATATCTCAAAATAGAATCCAATTTTAGGCACTGACAAGTGCAGTTGGAAAAGACATGAAGAAGATGTTTGTATTATATTGCTATTTGTTTTGTAGGGTTGATTGCATGGCCAAAAGGCTGAAACAAATAAAAGCTTGGATTAATGGATTCGTGTGAGTTTCGTTTTATTTGCGAGGACAATCCCAACGCAAAATTAAATAATGGCCCCACAAACGTAAAAGCCGGAATTAAATAGCTCATGACAATTTCAGCGATTTTATGCAGAATTGATGGGTCGTTGTCCATTTTAACTTCCTCATAGAGATATTTTTTAATTTTTTAATTCAACTCATTCAGTCTTTTGGTGTGTGTGCTGAGTAATTAAACTCTCAACCAAGTTGTTAGAAGAAAAGTTGTAGGATAAATGAGAATTTATATCATTTAAAGTGTGTAAAGTGTAAGTTTGTTTAGTTACTAGCTAATTTTATAGATTATTTTAGTGTTGTTAGAAGAGCCAAAACAACGTTGAATTGTGTTGAGACCTGTCACACTTTCTCTTTTTTTTGAATGCATAAACCAAGATAATGGGTCAGGTTAGGGTTTTGGTCCCAATTGGGGAATGAAATCGATTTCCAATTGGTGGTAACTATGAAGGAGGATTGAGAGAAAATTGAGGTGTGGAAGGAGGAGGATGATTCATATTCGATTAAGGGTTGTCTTGTGTATTATCAGTTATCAGAAGCTATCTTATATATGCCTTCCAACACCACCGGCGTAGTCATCCTTCAATTTCACTACCACACTAAAGTGGAAGGTTACCTAAACGATTTTGAACTTTTGCAATAGAGATTTAACAACAAGGAGGTGAAGTGGTGGTGCTTGGGTTCCACGTCAGTGCCAACTGGACATAAAGTGACTAATATATTTGACTTTGACTAACAAATTTAACACAAAGGATAGACGTGATATTGTTTTAATAAATAATACATAAGATTGGCTGTTTTAAAAGATAAAGGTCTAAAAGTGACTTAAAGGTATAATTAATGGACGAAAAAAGGTATTTAGCATTTTTTTTAACTACGTTGCTCTTTCCTATTCGAGCAAGTCTCCAAAGCAAAACTAGCAAAGAAACTTGGTAAAAGGTACTACAATAAGTAGTAACTTATTAAAAAGGAAATATTTCTCGAGAGTTATGAGAGAATTTTTCTTGGCACCCCTTAAGTTTTATTTGTCACTCCCAAATTTTCGTAATACATAAAAAAATCCTTCTCATTTTTTCATTAATAACATGCTCAAAATTCTTCTTTCACACGCAAATCCCTCTTATTATGCTGAAATCCAAACTGAATAATCTCTTGTACCACACCGACCATGAAAAGGTGGTTAAGATCAAGTATCGTTTACCATCGATTGATACTGAAGGAAAGGTGAAGTTAAAAAATTTTGAGCTGAAGACTGATGAAAATTTGAAGAATACGTGGAACACATATCACTGATCGAAACAATGAGTTAAATCAAAGTGATTATGACAATGCGAGATCTATCGAAGATGTTATTAAGGTGTTGAAACATTTTGAAAGGGATATCGACACTTAGGTTAACAAATGTTCTAGTGTACGAGTGTTTACTATGAAATTTGGTAAACAAAAATAATTTTCAATTAATACTTAAGGGATTAAACTCGAAAAACTCCCAAAACATATATGTGAATAATGAGTTTTAAGCAAGTTTGACATCAAAATCAAAAATCAAAGTTTGAGAATAATGACTAGAATTTTGACTGAGATCAAATGCAAAGAACTTAACATAAAGTGAAAACAATTTAATTGGAGAAAATAACTTGAATATAAAGACTTGAATTTGTAAAAGGTGAAACACATACGTGCATTCCTGACTCGTTTCTCAATCACGCAAATACTTTGAGTTTTTCAGAATTTGTGTACAATTGCGGACCTCTAAAACATAAGCAAGCATCTACTTATATACTAAACTAACATAACCGTCTACAACGACCGACTAGACAAAACATGTCACGTCTTCGTCTCCATGCAGTCTTTGCTTTCAACAGAATCCCACATGTCCTTGAATAACTACCTGGTCTTATCCAATTCCAACTCATTTGACTGCGTAGAGAAACAATTTGAGAACTCTGAATTTCACTAAGTCTCAAACCAACAACATCCCCTGACTGTTGTCTACTTATAATTTCGACCAAAGTTGAGACCACTTTTTGGCAAGTCGAAATATTTAAGATCACCACTAACCATTTCGACTTTTCAACAAGAAAAACCATTATTCACTACTAAAAATAAGACATTTGGTTAAATGATTTTACATCAGATTTTTAGATATATGATGTGAAAAATATTTGTTAAAGGATTTTACATCAGATTTATTAACAATATGATGTGAGAAATATTTGATTTAAAGATTTTACATCAGACATATATTTCCACTGATGTAAAAAATAACGCGGTGGCATTGTCGTAAATAATAAGAAATTTTGTTATAAAGGATTTTACATCGGGCCATTTATCCCAACCGATGTAAAAAGTTCTCAATAAAAAATAAATAAAATGGGAGAAACATTTTACATCGGGCCATGTACCCCATCTGATGTAAAAAATAATGCGGTGGCAGTGTCGTAAATAATAACAAATTTTGTTATAAAGGATTTTACATCGGGTTGTTTATCCCAACCGATGTAAAAGTCCTCAATAAATAAATAAATAAAATAGATTAAGATTTTATATCAGGCCAATTTGCCCAACTGATGTAATAAGATTCTAAATAAAAATTTAAATAAAATTGATTAAAAATTTTACATCAGGCCTATTTGCCCATCCGATGTAAAATGTTTCTTAAAATCCCAAAACCCTATCTGAAAACTTAAGATTCTCCAACTCCCAAAAATCTCTTATCATTCTTCTTCTTCGCTTCCACCGTCTTCGTCTCCATTTTTCTTCTTCGCTTCCACCATCATTGTTATTCTTCTTCCTCCGCCGCCACCGTCTACCATTCTTCTTCCTCCGCCGCCACCATCCGTCATTCTTCTTTTTTTTTTCGCCGCCACCCATCCCTTCGCCGAAGATGAGGTGAATCTCTTTTCCGTAAGTTTCTCATCGTATTTTCTCTAATTAATTATTTTCTCTATAGTTTCTCTATATTTATTCAAAATAGGATTGATACTCGTACATGTATATCATAGGACGTTCTTAATTAAAATAATAAATAAAAAATAAAAGATACTGGTGATGCTACTCATAATAAAAAATTTTATTATAAAAGATTTTACATCAGGCCGTTTACCCCAATCGATGTAAAAGTCCTCAATAAATAAATAAATAAAATAGATTAAGTCATTTTAATTAAAAAAATTTTAAGTGATTTATATTTAACTGATAATAATTGCATGATATTTTTATTTTGTAATATAAAAGGATTAAAACAAAAATTTCAATTCTTTAGTATATATCATCTAGATTATATTTTTTTTTAAATTCATATAAAATGTGATCACATGCATTAACTATGAAATTGTATAAAAAATACAGATATTATGAGATGCTTCTTCATATTAATAAAAAATATAGATTAAGTCATTTTACATCGGGTTGTTTATCCCAACCGATGTAAAAAGTTTTTCAATAAAAAAATAAATGGATTAAACGTTTTACATCGGGTCATTTTGCCCAACGGATGTAAAAAGTTTTTCAATAAAAAAATAAATGGATTAAACGTTTTATATCGGGTCATTTTGCCCAACTGATGTAATAAGTTTCTCAATAAAAAATTAAATAAGATTTATTAAACCTTTTACATCAGGCCAATTAGCCCAACTGATGTAATAAGATTCTAAATAAAAATTTAAATAAAATTGATTAAACCTTTTACATCAGGCCTATTTGCCAACCGATAAAAAATGTTTCTTAAAATCCCAAAACCCTATCTGAAAACTTAAGATTCTCCAACTCTCAAAAATCTCTTATCGTTCTTCTTTTTCGCTTCCCCGTCTCTGTCTCCATTTTTCTTCTTTTACGCTTCCACCATCATTGTTTTTCTTCTTCCTCTGCCGCCACCGTCTACCATTCTTCTTCCTCCGCCGCCACCGTCCGTCATTCTTCTTCTTTTTTTCCCGCCGCCACCAATCCTTTTGCGGAAGATGAGGTAAATCCCTTTTACGTAAGTTTCTCATCATATTTTCTCTAATTAATTATTTTCTCTCATCATATTTACATAATGTTGATGAATTAGTTAGCCATATACTGACACAAGAATACAAAAACCAAATATGTTCATCGTGAATACAAAAACCAAATATGTTTATCATGTACTGCTACTTATTTTTAATCCCCAATTTATAAAATACAAAAAATAAATATGTTTATTCAAAATAGGATTGATACTCGTACTCGTACATGTATATCATAGGTTTGATACTGAGACTCACATAAAGACAAACCTATAATATACATACAAACTAGGATTGACACTGGGACTCACATAGAGACAAACGAACATTTCAACTAGATCTGGGAGGAATAACATTTCATGCAGTAAAATTATTTTGGATCTTTCACATGTACATTAGTTATGTATATACATACAACTAGATTGACAATTTGTATTCTCTATTTTATTTCTCAATTATCAGGCCCCAATTGGAGCTCTGATACCAATTTGTTAGAACAGAACTGTAACAATTAATTTGGAATGAAAACTTAAATAGCCTAAGTACAACTGAAAAAATCTTAACATTTAGGAATCCACTACTACTCAGTTCTCCTACAATATAGACCTGACTTATTCAACTAAAGACTTGGTAAACTAAATTATTCAACTACAGACCTTAAAAAAATGAAAAGTTTATAGTCTTCTATTTTATAGACTCAGACTTACCTGTATGTTATTTTTTCACAATTATTAGAACTTCACTTTATTATTTTGATAGTGAAATTCAGACTTGTAATGAAATATTTATTATTAGAACTTCACTTTATTATTTTGGTAATGAAATTCAGACTATTTATCAAAATAGGTTCAGACTTCACTTTATTATTTTGTCATTTCTTCACAATTACTAAAAGTCTTTATAACTTCATTATAACTTCACTCTTATTTTGTCTTTAACTAGTGTTATATAATTGGAGTAATATTATGTAATTTTCCATCCTATACTAACAAATTTTAATTTTTAGATATATTTAAGAATTTACGAATTTAATTTATACATAGACTAGATACATCAACTTAAAATGATTTGTTTCCAATGCAGAATTTATAATATATATGAAATTCTTTAATTTATTTTCTTTTATATATATATATATATATATATATATATATATATATATATATATATATATATATATATATATATATATATATATATATATATATATATATATAAGACTATAAACTTCCAATAATAAATGAATATGATGCATGTTTATTTATTTAATTGAAGAAAAGTTGTTTGATGTAACAGGGTATTTAATTGAAGAAAATAAGCTGAAAAGGGTGTCTTTGTTTCGGATGGACCTAACGATATCTTAACAGTAGCCATTGGAACATCTGAGCATGGAGGTCGTGTTCGTGGTGTTGGAAAACACCATAAAATTAGCACTTTTTTTGGAAGGTCGTCTTCACGTCAAAGACAACATATGGATGTACAAGAACAACTAGCGCAATTTTCTTTGGAATTGGAAGCAAAGCTTAGAGCTGATTTTGAGCAAAAGTTGGTCGAAGAGCGTAAGGTGTTGCAACAATCTTTTATGGAGACACTTAGGTCTATGGGTCTCTCGCAAAGCACCGAAAATAAAAAATGCATTGAACAAATGGAAGTTGTCGATGGAAGCGGAAGAGGAAGTTGTTCAGCTGCAAAAGGAAGCACAAAAGAAGTGGAAGACGATGTTCAGAGATTGTTACTCATGGTTCTGAAAATGGGCGACACACACTTGGAATTAAAATTAAGTCATTGTGCAAGTGTCATTAATTTTTATATGTCAGCTAAGTGTATCAGAGAGTTATTGGTGGGTTTTCAATGGCTTGACGTGTCTATTCTGCAAGTTTGGTCCACGTAAGTACATTTTCTTTTTTTTATTACTGTTAATACATATTAATATGTTATATCTCTCATCACTTTGACTCTAATATTTACTTTAAAATTATTCAGGTATATTCATCGTGTATGTATTGATAATTCCACATCGGAAGTATATGGATTTATGGACCCTGCTAGGTGTGTGTATGTTGATAATATGCAAAAAAATGAAGCAGAGGTTAAAAAATACATACAAGATAAGTTACGTGACGAAAACAGAGTGTGTCACTTACTACCATTTATTCATGGGTAAGTTTGTATGAAATTGTGTTTTTTATTTTTTTATTTTTGATAACATAGATATTTGATGTGTTTTTTGTGTTTCCACGCACACGTACAGAGACCATTGGAAATTAATAGTCATTTGTCCAAGAGACAATATTGTGGTCGTCTTTTGTTCACTTCATCGGGAACTTAATCCAACCATGAAGAAAATTGTTACAAAGTAAGTTTATATTTTATGTGAATTTTGTTATAGTATATGTTATATCTCATATACATAAAATTTTACAAAAGTAATTTCATATTTTATGTTGCTCTATATGAATTTTTTTCTGAATTAGTGCTTTCGGGGTTTATCAAATGGCAAATGGAAATAGAAAAAAGGCTACATGGCTCCAACCCAAAGTAAGCGTCATGTAAATTATAATTTTATATTTAATTTTATCATAAGTATTCACTAACTGTGTCATTTATTTTAGACAAGGCGACAACATAACTCTATTGACTGTGGATACTATGTTATGAAAAATATGTTGGATATTGTCTCTGCCAACATAACCGAGTCTTGGTTGCAGGTAAATAAAAATAACTTTACTTTGTTATTTACTTTGCATTTGCAACTTAAGGTGAATTTTCAAAGAATGACTTTATATTGCTATTTACATATTGTAGGTATTTGATGATCCAACAGAATTAACACAAGATGATTTGTATGATTTGCGACTCCGTTGGGCAAAATGTTTCTTTGAGTTATATAAAAATTAAACTTTATATGGTGAGTTATATAGAATTTTCTATGTATACCTAATTTGAGTTTCTTGACTTTGGTATTGTCTGCTGATGTTTATTGTTATTATTATTTATTGTCAGCAAATGTGATTTTGGTGTTCTCTACCGAAGCTAGCTACAACGGATTTCTTGTGGATTGCATGTTGGTATTCAAGTGTGGTAAAGGACTTATAAATGGTTGAATATTGAAGAAAGAATATGTGTACTAGATTAGTACTTTTGTTCCTCAATTAGTACTTTTGTAAATCAATTTCTTGTGGATTGAACAGTTGTATGTATACTAGATTAGTACTTTTGTAAATCAATTTGTTCATGTTGAAGAATATGTGTATCCTAGCTATTTGGTGCAATGAAACTAAAAGGTTAGTTGAAAAAATATAAAAAATTGCATACCAAATAGGGACTAAAATTTGGTATGTGTGATGTTGGAAAAATATGAAAAATTAAGTACCAAAAAAATTACAGGGATTCCATATCGATTCGGATAAAAATTAGTCTAAATATTTAAGAAAAACAACCTACATTTAACATCGGGTGGGTGTGCTTAAAAACCGATGTAAAAACATAAATTTTGAAGACACGTAGCACACCTTTTACATCGGGTCAAAAAGGAAACCGATGTAAAAAAACATACCTATGACACCTTTTACATCGGGTCAAGAAGGCAACCGATGTAAAAAAACACACCTATGACACCTTTTACATCAGTTCTACTGACCAACCGATGTAAAAAATCACCTATGACACATTTTACATCGGTTCCGAATAACAACCGATGTAAAAAGTGCTTTTTTTTATAAAAAAAAATTAATAATAATATATTTCACATCAGTCTTAACTGTCAACTGATGTAGTAGATGTATTTTTTACATCGGTCTATGACCCGATGTAAAATGTCTTTGATTTACTACATCGCTTGGCTTTACATCGCACCCAGACCCGATGTAAAATGTGTTTTTGGCCCGATGTAAAAAGTCATTTCTGCACTAGTGATTGCATGATCTTTACTTCAACTTTACAATTAATGCTCGTGTCGAAAATCTGAGATAACAACGAGTGGGTTGGAGGAAAACATGCATGTGTAAGTTTGATTGAGGTTTCTCCATTAATGACACTAAGGACTTGAGGTTTTACTGTGGGACAAGAAGTCCTCAAAGTTGATTCAAGTAAAATGGTCAAATATGAGAAAGCGTGTTCCGACAATCAACATATTTTTCTATCATTTGCCTTTGATATTTTTGATTTTCTTGCATCATAAACAATGGATATTTTGCACCGAGTGCGCAAAATTCATACATAACAATTTCACATCTCCTAAGACAATAAATGTACTTTTTAAAATGATTGGTTTTACCATAAAAATAAATTTACGGCGCAACTTGTTTATAGTTTGACTTCTATTTATACATAATCTTTATTAAACAAATATTATTATAAAAATGATAATAATAATTTAAGAAAATAGATTTAATTGAATTACTTTAGTTGAACAATTTACATATAATACAAAAATATTTATTAAAAGAATAGTAGTTTTACTTCAATATCATTGTCGTATATTAGTTTATCTAATTTTATTATAAATATAAAATTAAAGATATTGAATTTGAATGATACAAATGGTATTAAATGCGAATACAATTGAGAAAAAAAAATTATAATGAAAATCAAAATGAATAAGTCATAATTGTCGGGTCACAATCTGTGATTTTGGGTTTTGTGTTTATGGGTTAACACGAGAGAGTATTTTTATTTTGGAGTTTTTTTATGTTTGAGTAACACATTTTTGTGAGAGACATATCACCTACTCACATAAAACCTTAAAATAATATGTGTGTGTATAAATGCTTAAGTCTCCACATTTCTAATTAATGTGAAACTTCTCCACACTATTCACACTTGTTTTTATTAACACTCTCTATCAAGTGTGAGTCTATCCACAATACTCTCAATCAAGTGAAAACTTTGTTATTTACATATTCTTGTACTGCCGTTGATCCTTTTCAACGGGCCAACTTCGATTCGGGTGACCAACACGAAGAAGCACTTTTTACCTTGGAGTTTTTCTTTTATGAGTAACACAATTTTGTGAGACACACATCACATACTCATATAAAATTTTAAAGTAATAGGTGTATGAGTTCTTCTACTTATAAATAATTAAGTTTCTATATTTCTAACTAATATGAACTTTCCACGTTATTAGACAATATATTTTTATCAAAAGATTATTTATGACAGGACAAAGGAGAATATCAAATTAGTTTTAGTGTTTTTATATAAGTTTTTAAACGATTGTTAAATTAATACATATTTTTAAATTTATCAATCACTACATGTTTCCAAACTAAAGAGATGTCAAGCTAGTAAGTTTGTTTCCATGAAGTTACTTGTAAAATTAAATCGACTCTCATTTAAATCTAAAAAACAATCTACTATGTTAGGATCCAAAGTAGACAGAAGTCATCTCTAAACATTCTAAGGATGAAATGTAATATCAATTTAAATACAACAAATTAAAATATTTATAGAGATGAAATAATATGATTGCACATGCAAAAGCATGCATAAAAAAATCACTTATGGCAACATTCTTTTAATTTATTATTATTATTTTTTAATTATGTGGATGACTTTGTTGGCATTACGTTGGCATTTAATAATGAGAAAGGGTGGTGTTGAACTCATGACCACATTGTAATATTTCTACATCCATCTAACAAATATCTCACTCCAGCTGATATTGATAGGATAATTTCTACTGAAATTCCAAATGAGGAAACAGACCCGGAATTGTACAGCTTAGTTAAATCTCATATGATACATGGGCCATACGAAAGTGGTAATTGGTATGTGTCGTGTATGAAAGAGGGAAAATATTCTAAGTACTTTCCAAATAATTTTCAAACTCAAACAATTGTGATCACATTAGCTTTCCAATTTACAGAAGAAGAAACAATGGCCACTCAGTTTTGAAAAATGGAATTCATTTGGATAACCGCCATGTTGTACCACACAATCCAGGATTATTGGTCAAGTTTGAAGCTCATATAAATATGGAATGGTGAAATCAAAGTTTGTCCATTAAGTATTTGTTCATGTACATTAACAAAGGGTACGACAGAATCACTGTTGCCATAGTTCCAAGTGATGATAGAAATCCTCCTGAACAACAACGTACTAATGAAATAAAACAGTACAATGATTGTAGATATGTTTCTCCATGTGAGGCATGTTGGAGAATATTTTATTTTCCTATACACGGAAGGAAACCAGTTGTTGAAAGATTATTTTTTCATTGAGAATGTGAGAATTTTGTATATTACACTAACTTTGACCGCATAAACACGGTGTTTGATAAACCAAGTGTTGCAGAATCGATGTTTACCTCATGGTTTGAAGCAAACAAAAATATTCTGAAGCCAGAGACTTAACATACAACAACTTTGTTTCAAAGTTTGTTTATGTTAAACAAAAAGAGCATGGAAACCTTGACAGAAAGGTTACACGATTGGCAAGTTAGTTTGGGTTCCTCCGACCTCAGGTGAGTTGTATTATCACAGAATGATGTTTATCCATGTAAGAGATCCACAAAGTTATGATGAGATAAAAACTATTAACAATGTCAAGTGTGATTCTTTCTGTGATGCTTGCTTTGCTATGGGGTTTATCGATGATGCCAGGGAATTTACAGCTGCTATTGAAGAGGCAAGTCACTAGGGTTCTGGACACTATTTGAGACTACTATTTATGCATATGTTAGAGTCAAACAACATGAATATACAATCACATGTATGGAAAAAGACATGGATGCTATTGTTAGCCGATATACTTTATTCTCAACTAATAATTGCAAACAGCAGAGGTATTATATTTTTGTTTTTAATAACACTCCTGTTGTGGCGGATACCTTGAGACAAAGTATAAACGGTTTCTTAATGATCAAGAAACACACAAGGGTTAGGGTTAATAAAAAAGACAAGGTAAAACAACAAGGAACAACAAGGATTGGTTATTAAACTGCTATTCTTTCCTTTCTCTTGGAACAAGATTACAAGTATACAAGAATAACAAAATAACCTCTCTCTCTTGAAATTAGGATTTTTTCTTCCTATTTTTCCTTATGACAAGAACTAGCATCCTATTTATAAGAAAAATAGTACACTAACCTAATGGGCTTTTTAACAATTATCCATTACAAGCTAACTTAGGGTACAAGCTAACTTAAACAATTGGGCTTACAAGCAAGACCCAATTCAACATGCTAACAGCCCTAGCAATATTGACTAATGCATGTTAGAACAAACTTCGACTACAACACGCATTACTCGCGAACAGACTTCGACCACACTAGAGTTCTATCCAACATCTCACAAATCTCCACCTTGGATCTAACTCTATAACATCAAGAAACTAGCTTTCTTCATGCAGCTTTATTAACTGCATACAGTGGAAAAACTTGTAACTGGGCAACATCTTGGCGATCATATCGGCAACATTATGATTTGTCGAAACCTTCAGCACTTGGACTTCTCCACGCTCGATTACCCCTTTGACGCAATGCAACCTCACATCAATGTGCTTGGTTTGCTCATGATAGGCTGAATTCTTCGACAAGTGTATTGCACTTTGACTATCACATTTAACAGTGATAACTCGACCTTGAAGTTTTAGCTCCTTTGCAAAACCTTCAAGCCACAATGCTTCCTTCACAACTTCAGTTAGGGAAATATACTCTGCTTCAGTGGTTGATAAGGCAATGACCTTCTGAAGTGTTGCTTTCCAATTGATTGATGTCCCAAACATAGTGAACACATATCCAGAGATAAATTTTCTAGAATCCATACAACCTGCATAATCATAGTCGACATATCCTTCAATTGTTGCTTTACTATCTTCACCCAAGGCTCCACCATAAATTAGGACTCTATTCAGAGACTCATTTATGTACCTTAAAATCCACTTCAATGCTTGCCAGTTGTCATACCCCAAATTTGTCTTGTCTGTGTATAACTTCATCTGTATGTCCACTCCCTAACCATCATTCAGAAAATCAAGAAAATGTGTGGTACTTCTTCATTGCCTAAGACAAGTTTCATTTGAGGGCGTCCAGTTGTGTGTGTAATGGTTGATGTTCATGAGTTTTGATTCAATCTATCAGTTAGGCTAGGGTTTGTAATGAGTCAATTGGGTTTGTGCGTCAGTTCAGATCAGTTAGGTGTGGGTCAGACCGTTAGGCTGTGCGAAGTTCATAGTGCTTCATGGTTGATAATCATCAGAATCCAGTTCACTTTTTCAGTTAGGGTTTTGGTGCAGTTATAATCTTCTGATTTCAAGATTTTGAGAATTTTGTTCACGATGGAAGAGTGTATCTCATTTATGGTCAAAGTGACAGTAGTTCAAGATGAGTCCATGTTTATTTAATGTCAAGTTAAAACGAATTATTATTTTTGATTCAATACTTCCAATCCATTCCAAGGCCGAGATTGAATTATGGATTTCTCAATGATCAATTCAAGTTTTATTTCATTCCAATTGAGAATTCTAAATAAGGTGGAATTTGTTTCTGAGATTAATTTGAGAAAGTACGAGTTCCAAGTGTCATGGTTCTAGTCAAGAGTCTAAAATTGCAAGTCGTGGTTCATATAAACTCAAGGGTGCGAAATCAAGTTCGATTATCCAAACATGTATATTTCAAGTTAACTCATTACAACAAAAATACACAAGAGCTCATTCAAAAATAAGGCCCATTACAAAAAAAGGAGCCCATTTCCATTGTTACAATTCAAAAAAATATAAAAACAACTTGTGGGAAATACACAAAAAATTAAAAAAAAAATACACATCAGCCTTGGTTTCTCCACATGATATGGGACTTCCAAATCACTTCCTTCACATCCTACTTGTGAAGATATGATTAAGAAAGCAATTATGGGGCGGAAAGAGAGAACAAGTTCAAGCCAATACGCGATTGCGAAGTTCATCGAAGAGAAACGCGCACAACTGCCTCGAACTCGAAGCTATTACGCTAAATGACTCACAAATTGAAACCAGCTACTACCGACCTGCAAAACGCACATCAGTAAATCCTGCACAATGCCACTACCTGCAAAACAAAATTCCAACAGAAAATTATATGTACGTGATACCACCAAACAACACACATCACGTGACTATACTCCAAAAATCTTGCCATAAACATCTTGCTGTGACAGCCAACAAAACCTGCAAGACATTTTACACCATGCCAACTTTCCATGACAGAGTACAAACCTATCAATAAAAGAAAGTGAAGACCTCACAATGTAAAAAAGTCGTACCATCATCATGGGATCCACCTGCATTAACAAGTTTTATCGCTACCTTTGACACCCATATTATTGTTGGTATGAAGATGGAAGGAGAAGATGTAATATATTTGAAGCAGCAGCACTCATCAGCTCTCCAACCGGATGATGTTCAGAAAAGGTTGAAAGAAATGAAAAAAGTAGGAGGCACAGTCAGCATAAACAAATAAAAAATTCAGAGACAAAAACTAGGGAAGAAAATTCAGCAAAGGACAGCAGGACATATTCACCAAAATGGAAAGACATAGTCTTGGCATCAAAAAGTGATAACAAGCATTGCAAAAAGGGATATTGTCATGATTCAAATACAAGAAAACCCTAATTCTACAAGATAAAAAAAAGGATTTTATCAGTTCAGAAAAGGGAAGGGATTTTTTTAGCGAGAGCCTTGACAGAAAACAACAAAGTTCAAATCTACCTTGATATAGCTTCAGAAGCTATCACCACTGTCTCAATCTCAATCTTGATAACAACAGGAAAAAAAACCTCTTCAAAACCACGATCCAGTGGTCGCAAGTCAAGCACTGTCAACTTTCAAAAATAACAACAATCTTGGAGCAAAAACCAGACGCCTTAGAAGTTGGTTTCGTGTGTTCTGCTGAAGGAAAAGACGAAGAGGGAAACGTAGAAGCAACAACCGAAACTGTTTGAGGTAGCTTCTTTCCCTATACTCATTCTGCATTTTCAAAACCTTTGAAATCTACCTGAGCTCGAGTTTTGTTTGAGTGTTGTTCCATGCCGTTGCTGCTTTGTGAACAACGAGAGCAGGTGAGGCGTTGGGTCACGTAGGAGAGCGGACCTCGTTGGGAAGCCAAGTGAGAAAGACGAATTAGGGTATGAGGGACACGGGGAATGGAGATAAGGAGGGGTTGTGGTTTTGACGGATTGAAGGTTTTTTTTAGGCAACTGAAATGAATTGAGGGGTTTGTTTTTGGAAGAAGTAGTTTACCATTCATGTACTCCTAGGTAGCATTTTATTTTCTTCATTGAGAGTCAGACGTATTTTCTTTACTTCTTTATCTTTAGATATAAGGGGCAAACCGGGTTTGGGTTTGGTGAGACCTAACCCGCTTAGAGCCCGCGACCCGTCTTCATGTTGGGTATTATCATTGGGCCTCTTGGCCATTTTCTGGTTGCTTTGATTTCAAGAATTTTCTTTTATATTTTCTTTTTTTTTAGAATAATTTTAGTATCAAGATTAACTCTTAGAATTAGTTTTTTTTTAATCTTTTTTTAAGACTTAGTTGGTTTTAGATCTACATATTTATTTTATAATTTTAGAATTTAGTTTTTTTTTAGAACTAGTTAGTAATTTCAGACTTTAGTTTTACTTTTAGACTTAATTTAATTTCTGGTTTAACATGAATTCAACCCCATATGATAGCTAAAATAATAAACATAAAAGGAAAATGGTTCATTTTTGTTACTCTTTCATTATTATCTAATTAACTTTCTTTTAATCCATTTTGTTAGAGGTTTATGCTTAATTTAACTACTAATTATGTATACATCTTGGTGAGACTTGACTTGTGTGCTTGAACTGGCCGACTCGACTATGATTGTTTGTGTCTTGTGCTTACATTATGACAATATCATTTTGACCTTTTTACCCCTAAAACGTTTTCAAAATAAATTCTCAATTCACATTGAGCCATCTTTCAACCCGTAAGTCGATTGCTTCACGCATCGCCATTAACCTACGATGCTCTACTCACCACCCTCTCTTTTCAAAACTTCTTTTCAGCTTTTCTCTTAAAACCTTGGTCTCGTACCAAGTGCATTTTTAAATTCTTTTTCCTAATAAAACTTGGATGGTTGTGGAATGGTTAGGCGTAGGCCTTCTCCTGTCCCGAGTGCTCAACATTACCTTTAGGGTTCACTGTTGTAAAGCGCTTACTATTCAAGATTAAAACATCTTTAATAAGAGAATGAAGTTCTCTTTGTATTGAGCTAAAGAAAGAGGATTGAGTGCAAACTTCTTCCTCTCCGAGTATCAGGATACTCACTATAGAGTGTGTGGTCTCGATACTCATCTTTCAATACGAAGACGTGACTGTATTCGCCACACAATTTTCACAATAAATCTTTTGAGATAAAGAATTGGGTACTACCTGTAAGGGGTTACTATCCGAGGACCTATTTCACCCTTAAAGATAACTCCTACAAATCAAATGTGACATCTTGCCTCGATGGTGAGAACTATCTCTTTTCAAAAAGGATATGTTACATCTATTCTACCACAAACAAGTAACACCTAAGACTCCACAAGCGAGCTGCAATACATATAATTGCTAGAATGTATATGTTAGCATCATCCACAAAAACACCAGATAACTGTAGGCCGAACTACGACTACACTGATTTTTCACTTCTTTTAAGTGAAGATACGTAGGCACAAGGGCCCCAATCCTTGCCGAGCATACTTTCCCGTCTTTTATTCGTAGTCCTCTGAACTATGTTGACTCTGACTTTCTCATACCTGTTGAGAATACGTAGGCATGGGACCGCGAGGTTCTACCGAGTCTTTTCTTTCCCCCTGTTATTTTCTCTCTTCCTTGTTTCCAACCTCTCTCTCTCTCTCTCTCTCTCTCTCTCTCTCTCTCTCTCTCTCTATCTATCTATCTATCTATCTATCTATCTATCTATCTATCTATCTATCTATCTATCTATCTATCTCTATATCTCATTGGAACACTCTTTATAGAAATACCCTTTAGCAAATACCTTCACGCATAGACAAACAAATGGTTCCCATCGAGTATGATGGATGCGAGGGGTGCTAACACCTTCCCATCACATAACCGGCTTCCGAACCCTTTCTTTTGGTTGCGAGACCATCTTATCCGTTTCATCTTGGAGTTTTCTCGATGTTTCCTGTCACACCTTAATTTTCGACCCTGAGATCCCACCTCTTTGTGTTTTTTCTGGCATGTTATCTTCATACTTTGTGTTTGATTATCATGACTAACTAGTCAGTGTAGATACAATATTTTTAAGTGTAATTTCTCGCAGAAAGACATTCCAGGGCCTAACCATTTTGATTCAGGGATTCCAGAGTTCCTACTGGGTCATAGCCGTTTTCCTCAAGGTTTCTCAAGAAGCTCCATTAGGGGTTTCTTCCACTGATGCGGCGCATGGGGTTTGAGGGTTGATATGGCATCACTGTAAATATTTTTGTTACCTCAAGGATGAGTTTGTTGGGCTTCAATTTATTGGACTATGGTGTTTCAAATTCGGTTGCAATGTGATGTTTGTTTAGACGTACTACCAAGCTTGGCCATCATTAAGAATTTCATGGCCTCATCGAGGTGCTCAAGATTAAGGTTCGCAAAAGCCTTGGCCCAATAACATAAACATGATTCGTCCACTATCTAAATATCCAGACTACATTACATTTTGTGCGGTTAGAGTCCCAGAAGTTTAAAGTTTCATAAGGTTTAAATCCCAAGAGTTGAGTGGGAAAAGTCCAAATCCAAGTTCAAGTCATTATAGGATTCAAGTTTCTAAGTTAGCATTCAATTCTAGAAGCTACAAAATTCAAGTTCTAATTAAGTTGCAAATATCCTTGAATTCTTTTTGTTTATTATTCAAGAATTTGTTTATTATTCAAGAATTCAAGGAAGAACTCCAAGACTGCAGGTTGTGGTTATTCATTGACCAGCCATGTCACGAACTACAAAGGCATTTCTCATTGTTCTATTATTTTAAATCCTTTTCAAGAGATTAGGTTCAATCACAAGTTGCAAATCGGAATCATAAAATCTGTTTGGATAAATCAAGCTTATTACAAAAGGAAAATAGAAACTCAACTTTGTTCATTTCTCATTTGGCCGCATTAAACTCACCCACGTGGAAACCCAACAAGCTAAAGTATTACAACAGTGAAAGTACAATAAGACTTTAAGGGTGGCCCTATTAAGTGGGATTTTGCAACAATTTGTTTCTAGCGTGCCTTGACTGCTCTTTTGCTCTAAGTTCTAAGTCCTGGATGCCTCTTCATCATGGAAATTGGGTTTCCCTGCGTTATGTTTCAAAATTAGCTCTTACGAGAAATAAAGGAAATAACTGAAGACAAAGTTGTATATGTTGAGAATACTACCGAGGGTTCTGCAAATGACGATTTCAACGATGAGAGATCTTTGTTTTCTGAAGTTTATGACAAATCATACCTGGGTAACCTCTAAACACCATCACAAGTACGTAGCCACCCAAAATTTGTGTCATTCGAATAACTGCAGAACCTGCTCTTGAAAAAAGAAGTTCATGAATCCATTAGTTGCTGCCGTATAACAGTATTGTGACGTCTTTTATCGTGTATCGAGTTTCAGAATACAACCATTGCTGTAACACAAGTCTGAGTTTACCGGGGCAGGATAAGAGGCCACAAAATCCACTTTTGAGTGCATACATAAGTTTCACAAAGCCGAATATCCAAAAAAAACAAACTACATCCTAGTTTTGCGCCTCACTGCATTTTAGGCTTACAACCATTGACAATGTTACCAATCTGTCTCACTAATTGTGTTGTTCCTAAGGCTAGTACCCCATCCAAACAAAAGAAGAGACTTCCCTTTTTTCCTTTCTTTTTTGGACGAGTTTTGAAAAGAGCATTCCAAGGTGGCCTTCCTGCTGTCTCCTAAATGTCCCATATGAACAAGGATATTGACAGGTTCTCTTGAAATACCAGCTACTGAGAGGTGTTGGTTCGCGAAGAGCTTAGTCCTCCGCCATCTTCCGGGCATCGGTTTTTAAACTACAACAATTGGAAAACAGTGGTAAGACTTTGTAACCGTGTGAAAAATCTCGAAGTATAGGGCGGTATCATCGCAGCTTACCCTTAAAACCTTTAGTATATATAATTCATGTCGTCACATCTGGTACCTGGGCGAAATTGCTACAGAGATTAGATCTTTCTAGACAACCAAAACAAAAATTAACGGGAAATAGATGGCAATGCAAGCCTAAGGAATTACCGTAACTACAACAACTTAGCAATGGTAGAATCAATGGAACGAGTTAGCCGACAAGGCTCACGTGAACGGGGACTTGGCAAGCAACTCAGCTCACTTACATCTGCAGAAATACCATTACAAGATCAATCTCTTTAACATATAGAAATCAAGTTTTGTCTACAAGAATAGAACACAGGTTTCGAAAGAAAGTAACAATATCAACCACGATAAAATCACATCAATTTGAATCAAAATAAACCTCCACACAACGCAAATGATTTCTATGAGTTTTCACGCAAGAATCGTGTACCTTTGACGAGTTCAACACAACGGTTCACAATGACATCTTTAGAGTATTGAAGATGCCAATGTCAAGCTTGTATCGATTTGCTAGTTTCTGACTACAATTAGTGAAGCATACCTCCTTAATAGAACTGTCATGAACATATTTGCAAGCTCTTATGCATTTGCTCCAGGATGGGTACATGAAAAGAAGCGAGAACAAGTTAGAAAGGATATTGAAGAACCGCAAGCATATTCAACAGGAATTAAAAACAAACAACAGGTTGTCCCAACAGGTTGTAACCAAAGAGGAAAGAATCTGGAATTTAAGGGCAATCTCGACAAAAAACGG
This sequence comes from Lathyrus sativus, assembly GCA_963859935.3. Taxonomy (NCBI): domain Eukaryota; kingdom Viridiplantae; phylum Streptophyta; class Magnoliopsida; order Fabales; family Fabaceae; genus Lathyrus; species Lathyrus sativus. The sequence continues at coordinate 667,978,047 of OZ012739.1, forward strand.
AAGCTTTTGGAGCAAAGATACAAGTGTTACCCTCACCTTCCAAAAACAGTCCGACATGATCCGTCTAGAACGGAAACACCTTCATTGCTCTTCAATTCACCATATTCCTTGCAACTCTTAATAAAAAGCCACCAGATTCAGAAAAGAAAAAAACGAAAGCACAAAACCACTGAAAACAACATACACAAAAATCCAAAATTGGTAAAAGAGAAAATAAGAACTTATCCTTTTGGGAGGTTCGTCACAAGTTGCAATCCGCCACCGGTGAGACTTTTGTTGCCAGAAATATTCGTTTCCATCCACCACCTTTGAAGTCTTCTAAATCCTCAACTACCGCTATCAACCGCTACTTTCACGCTGCCGAAACCCTTACTGTCGAGAACACCCGTCATCCACAGCCTACGGTAATCCTTTGTTTGTGTCAAAATTATTGAATTTCTGATTGTTTTGGTTTGTGTTTCAGGATCCAAACGAAGGAAGCAATGGAAAGAGAAGTAGAAGCAAGACGATGAGAGGGAAAGGATGGATCGAGAGGAAAATCGAGCGAGAGAGGAAGAATGGAGGGAGAGGGCGATCGATTTGGGAACTAGGGTTCCCCTGTTTTTTTATTTTCTGTTTTTAATTTTTTGTATTGTTGTAGCCCATATGTGCGCACGACCACGGTAGTACCATGGTCCATCATCACAATCACCGCACGTCACCCTCAGATCACGATCTAACGGACCATATCGCGCAGCCCACAATAAAACCACACGCCCGCATAACACCATATCAATACCTAATCACTAATTACCACCCTAATTAACCTTTTTTTAAATTAAACCAATAACCTTCTTTAATTTAATCTCTTATTATATTAGATTTTTTTTTTATAATTCAATTAACTTTCTTTTAATCAACTTTTATTTAGTCAACCTTTTTTATTTATTATAATATTTATTCAGCAATTTTTTTTTAAAATAATCTATTTTTATTAATAACCAAATCATTTTCCCTTTTTAATTAAACCTATTTTATTATAATCATTAATACTTTAATAATAACCTTTTTTATTAAGAGAAATTCTAGTTAAATGGTCATTTTCTTATAAAAAAACTCTTTTATTTAATAAAATCCATTTTTGTATTTAAAAAAAATAAATGAATAATACACCCTTTCTTTTTTATCTAAACTAACTTATATCTTTTATGATAATAAACTAAAATCCATTTGTTTAATAAATATTTTGCAAAAAAACCTTTCCATTTAATTTAATTGAATTATAATTTAAAACTTTTTTACTAAAGCAAAATCAACCAATTCGTAATTTCATAATTAAAATCAAGTCAACCCTGTTGCACCCCAAAATTTGCCCTCACAATACAAGACTTTGTGTTCCAAGAAGGTTCACAAGGTTCACAAAATTCATAATTGGTCAGAAGAGTTGACAATTCCCTCAGACAATGCACCTCCTAAGCAGTGCATCCAAAACTAGGGTTTTTGACTTTAATCAGGCTAAATGGACTTCCAAGACTTCAGATTTGGTCCCAGGGGCATTTCGGTCATTTCACGTGGGGTTTGTAATTTTGGGATTAAAGGGGAAGCGGATATTGCTAAGGTTATTTTGAAAGCGGGAACTCGGTTTGAGTTTTGGTCAGATTTAATCAGGTTACGGTAAAAGGTCAGTTAATATAAAGAGGGTGGGTCTCATTCACAATATTGTCCAATACAAAAAGGGAAGTGAGTTTAAATATTTGTGAATATCATTCGTAAATATTTATAATTTACAACTAAGAAGTGAGTTTAAATATTTTTGAAGCTTTATTCATAAGTATTTATAATTTACATCTAAGGGGTGAATTTAAATAATTTTTGAATTATTATTCATAGATATTTAAAATTTACGAATAAGAAGTGAATAAATATTTTTTTTGAACTTTATTTCATAAATATTTAGTTTACAATTTGAAACGGACAAGTAAATTCAAACTTTATTCAAGAAATGTCATTGGTTTACAAGAGGATCCATTTACAACAAGTACATATATTAAGGAAATTCTAAGTCCTAAAACGTCTAAGTGGATCTTCACGATGCTCTTTCGATGTTCTTCACGAATCTTCCATTAACCTGCATAACAAAGAGAATACAACACAGAATGGAAAAGTGTTAGAGGTTGTTCGACACTCTCAGAACAATGTCATCATCGAGTGTCGGGAGTGGCACAACCGAAGCTGCGTCCAACCCCCGTTACCGATCTGTGCCATTGGCGACAGATCAGGTGGTTATCGTTCTTATCGTACGGGACAGCCAAGAGAGAGAGATAAAGGAAGCTTTTTCGAGCCGAAATGATTTGCGCAGATGTGGATTCTGAAGGGACACCATCAAGTAAATATGACAGCACTATCAAGTAAATGTGTAGCTTTTTGATGCTCATAGCCGAGGTAATTGGAAACAGTTCACCGGGTTACACGCAGCAGGAAAAGGCGCATCGTTAAGAATAAACCCCTTTGAGACAGTGTTGGCTGTATACGAAGGTTCTCCAATGATTTCTACAAACACGCCCGAAGAAGAATTCATCAATTGAAACAGGCCAATTAGGAAACTACTTCGACTTACATTGATAACGAAGAGGAGGGTGAGCATATACTTACAAGGTACCTAGAGATGAGCCAATCAGGAATTGATTACAACAGGCGCAACATCGAAGTTGGGATCAGCTGTTGGATCACTACAACAATCATCCAAATACAGACACGGCCCCATAACCGGCTAGCCAATTCCCAAAGGATGACTCACTATGACCTGGCACATGATAAGACATTTCACGGCAATGAGAGCAGCTCTCAAACATACCACGAAGTAGTCAATACTAATGTTTTCCCAGCTATGAAATAGTAAACGCTAAAACCGAGCATCAAGCACCCTATGAGTTCCCATAGACGGCCAACGCATCCTCCAGGGTTTTGTCACATTCGCGAGTTAGTATTCGGTGTAGTGCTTCAACTGCATTTTCTTTGTCACAACCTGCATCACAATATACATTGAATTAGTACTCAAATCTAGAGTATGAAGACAGAAACCTATTGGTAATCCAACCCGTAACAGATGAGAGTTGAACACGCTTTTTCTTCCACCTGCGTCACAGTCAGTTCAAGGAAACAACCATTAAAAGGAGCCACATACGATAACCTCAAACTACCATAAAATCTGTTTAAAGGATAAAGGCCTCTAGTGCATAACATAGCGGTCAGTAGTGGATTTGGACCACTGGAACATTGCCCTTCCAATGACATGGTTAACCACTCCAAAAGTCACCTACAACCAAAACAGATGCTAACTGACAATCGCATATGGTTAGAGAAACGAATCGCAGAATAAGAAGAAAGGAATCAAGTTTTACTTCGACCCTCAGTTCAACTTATCATTGGGCGAATCGAGTGGCCGGGAGAGCAACAGCCAAGGCTGTCACCAACTCCTCACCGTACATCGAAAAATCAAATTTTGGACAATAAGTAATCAGGCTCAGGTGGCTTCACGCATTTAGGGAACAACCAACAATGTTCAAAAGCAACCTTATGCCTAAATAATTCTCTGGTTCAGACCTAGAGTCATCATCACCGTCAAACCTTCCTCGGCCAACGGCAAGAAACAGGCAGCTCTCATACTCCAAATCAGGTCCTGAAAGAAGGAGAAGAAAATCAGTACAACAACAGCAGAAAATAGGGTATCAGCACCAACAATTTCAACAGCTAGGCCAATAAACGCAATCACAGCTACAACTTCGGTTAAAATTGCATAATCAACAGCCTCAGCATTTGGTCAATGGCGATGGTTTCAATCAATCCCAGTTGTCTCCCGATCCAGAAAACCAAGCAAAGATACATAATCGGTTCCAGCAAAACACATCCGAGGATCACTCAAAATCTTTCCTCTACTGTTGGAGCTCCATCTTCGACTCATAGTGCTAACGATTCTACTCAAAGGCAACAACTTACGCTCGTTCCGTTACCGTATTTGCTCTAGGCTGTTAGATGTCCTTGACCCAAAAATCATTTGCTATTTGCCCCTGCCAGATAACAATTCACAAAGTTAGTAACCTATTAAAAGATACCCGTTTGAAAAGGAGATCCACTTCAAGACAGCTAGTATTTCTTTTCGAAGCATTAAACCTAGACAATCAAAGCATTTTTTAAACGTGATTGACAGGTCATATAGGAGGAGATTTTCTCATCAACAAACATTAACACAATCTCACCGAAAAGGGAATGTTTTTCAAATCAGATCATAATCAAATAGGAAAATCCCCAATCAGCATTCCACAAATTAATTGAAATGAATCTCCAATCAATCCAGAAAGAAATCAATCAGTAAAAATCAGTTTTCAAATAACGTAAAATTGGAAGGAGGTCCAAGCCCACGAATTTGAGAGTAATATAAAAGAAGCAGAAACCCTAATCAAAAGGAGGGGGGACACGATTATCATAAAACCCCAGACCCCAATTTCAACCACAATCCTAATTTCAAAAAACCTAAATATAGAGAAAGGGAGATACTCATCTTCGTTGCTATCGAAGTGCATTGAAGTTTCCATCTCTTTCGTTATCGGGCATCCTCGCCGGAAATCGCCCTCGACGCCACACCGACGAAACCATACAAAAACCTGTCTTAATGTAATTAATCTGCTAATGGCTGTTGCTGTTGTTTGCTTTACGTGATGCAGGAAAGCGAAGGTCGGGAGAAAGACCGTGCACGGCGCCGCCGACGCGATGTTGGGTTTAAACCCTAAGTTTCGTTTCACCATGGCTGCGTTTTGACTCTTGACCGAGTCGGGTGGGAGTTCACTGCCCAGTTTCCTGACCCAGTTCAATTTTCTTTCATTCTTTATGTTATTGTTATTTAATTTTATATTTTATTTTTAGTTTAACAATTGAAAACCTTTTTTTTATAATCAAACCATTTTTTTTTATATCAAAACTAATTTTTTTTTAGAAAAAAAATCAAGCATTCTCATTTAGATTAAACCCCTTTCAAAATTAAAGTAAATCAAACCTGTTTTTTTTAAAAAGGATTAATAAACCAAAAACCTTTTCTATAATTAAAATCTTTTTTTTAAAATATTAACAGAAAATCTTTTTCAAAATAAATAATTAATTCTCACTTTTCAATAGTAATAAATTTTTTTAAGAAAATTCCTCAAAACTCTTTTTCTTATATTATTACTAAAATTAAACCATCATTGAAATTCATAAACCAGAATTTCTCAAAAAAAGATGTACAATACTTACCTTGTTCAATTTTAGTCTCATTTCGCCTAACCCACACTGACGGTTTCTGTTTGTCATTTTTTTGCAGCTTTATATGTTTATCGCAATTTATTTTTTCAGTTTAAGTATCATAATTGTAACTGCTCCTCCCTTACAACCTTACAAACCCTAATTTTCACAAAATGCCTCGCCGCCGGCAAAATTACCATTTTACCCTTAGCATTAGGTCAAAGAGCCGCCGCGCTCATTTTAGGGTTTCCCGCCGTGGAATCCCTAATTTAACCCTAATTACAACTTAACATTTCAACGTAGAGATTTGGAGTTTCTACACTCCACGTAAGCGTGTCCTTAAGATGCGTTTATTCCCCTTGAGACCTTGACCACAGTCAAGAAGTTTCTAATCTCCCTATTGAGGGGAACTACGATTACTCTGATTCCACTCCCGTAAGGATACGTAGGCACAAGATGCGATGTCTTGCCGAGTAAACTTAGAATTAACCCCCTTTATTATTTATTATTGCTTATTTATATTTTATTTATCTTTGCTATTTAATTATTTTGCTTATTATTTTGTAATTGTTTCTTGGATGTAAAGTTGTTTAATTATTTAATTATTATTATGGTTAGTAATTAGGGAGTGTAACAACATGTATGTAATATTAAAATAAATTTAGATCACTTTTAAATAAAGATAATTAAAATAAACACGTCACACACGTAAGTCGATTTTAATCGCCGTCTCACTTCCTAAGGATATCCCTCAAGTTGCCTACGAATAATGGTTAAGTGGGGTGTATAAAGCAAGTCCCTCAAAAAGAAAATCATCAAAGTCCCTTATGGTTGCCTTTACGAATCGAGTCCCTTTCGAAAAATGATGATGGTCCCTTATATGTGCTTATTACATCCCACAATGGCCTTCAAAGTCAAATTGTCCCTCACATACCCCTTAACATCCAAAGTAAGGACTACCTACTCCATTATAGTAGGGATAGTCTTACTAAGGGAAAGAATGAAGAATAAGAAAGACCTTTAAACATTAGGGTAGGTTACTCCTAGGTGCTTGCTCACTTCAAAACTGTTTCGCACTTAAACAAATTTTCAACAAGTTTTCAAACAAGTTCTTAACACATCCTTACATGGATTATTTATTAACTATTCTGAAAATTTTCTATTCACACACTACACTTTCAAAACAATTCAAAAGTGAGCTTAAGTACCTAAGAGCCCATGGATAACCATGGATGAAAAGGATGCTAATACCTTCCCTTTTCATAACCTACCCCCCGGACCCAAAATATTCTCTAAGGTCTTTCCTGTTCTTTTATAACCTTTCCTTATGGATAAAATAAAAGTCGGTGGCGACTCTTGCTATCCGCAACATTGTTTAAAGTCAGTTCTCCCACCGTGTTACAGAACTGGCGACTCTGCTGGGGATCTATTTAAGAGGGGTACCCTTAGGAATTAAGATCACTTTAAATTGTTTGCCTTGTTTGCTTTATTATTATATTGTTGGGGTGCTCTTATGTGTGAAAGGTCCTAACCCGGATCTAGTGTACCTTAGGTAAATGGCAATAGACCAAGGAAATTGTACGACGTATATCGATACGGTTGATCTGGTGGCCATAGTTAGTGCGACTTCTTGGTTGGTGCTTATATTCCTTAAGTCAAGTTGAGGATAATATTGAGGCTGCCATATGTTGTCAATGCACTAACTGACTTTTAGAACCCTAGTTAACTCATCTTGGCCTTTAGAAAGTAGTGAGGTAACCGGCTTTGGTGCAGACTGAAGTTGGTTGACACTCGATACTACGCTCATTGAGATCTTAAACTTGGAGGGTTTTGGTTGGCAAGTAAGTTGCCTTCTGAACAACCACCCTTGTGAAGGATCAATGATATTGAGATCCCTTAGAACCTGGTTACTTTTGTAGGACAGGATGAACCATCTAACTTCAGGGGAGGGTACTTGCCTTTGAACCTCATGCAAGCCTTTAAACCTAGGGCTATGGTGTGACTTGTTTGTGTGTGCCACATGTTTGTGATTGAGCATGACATCATGACATCATCATGCATCATAAGCATATTATTTTCCCTAACCATTTCAAGGACCAAAGGATTTATCTTTGTTCTTTGTTGCAGGTCATGGCTTCTGCTCGTAGAAACACCATCAGGATCAACTTTGTAGGGATACCTGCTAAGCTCAAGGAGTTGGTTTCCCTAGTGCCTGATCATTCCCAGTTCAACAAGAGACATGGTCACTTATTGGATCTAGTTACTTCAGGGTTCAGTGAAGACATGATGAGTGTGCTGTTTCAGTTCTTTGACCCTAAGCACCATTGCTTTACATTTCCTGATTATCAGCTGGTTCCAACCATGGAGGAGTTCTCTAAACTTCTGGGTATACCTGTTCTTGATCAGAAGCCATTCACAGGCTTAGAGAAGGAGCTTAAACCAGAAGTTATTGCTGCAGCTCTACATCTGAAGAAGTCTGACATTGTTCTAGAGACGAGAAGTGGAGTTAAAGGTATTCTTGCCAAGGTATTAGTGGATAAAGCTCAAATGTTCTTGAAGGCTATGAGCTACGGTGCTGTTGAGGAGATCTTAGCCTTATTGATTTATGGCTTAGTGTTGTTCCCCAATCCTGATCAGTTCATAGACGTTCATGCCATCAACATATTCCTGAGTCACAATCCAGTGCCTACCTTACTTGGAGACATCCTACATTCTCTTCACACCCGTACTACAAGGGCGAGAGGAACTTTGATGTGCTGCATACCTTTACTTTCTAGGTGGTTTATTTCTCACCTTCCTCGCTCAGTAATGAAGAATGAGCAAGGGTTCAGATGGTCCAAGAGGATCATGTCACTTTCTCACTCAGACATCCATTGGTGCTCCAGATCTATGGAGAATGTCACCATCATTGACCATTGTGGGGAGTTTCCTAATGTGCCACTTCTAGGCATAAGAGGAGGCATCACCTACAACCCATCTCTAGCTTTACGACAGTTTGGTTACGCCCGGAGCGATGGTCCACATGACATGTTGATTCAGGGCATTGTGTTTGATTACGACAACGATCTTCAGGGTTACCGTCAGAGATTCATCCGAGCTTGGGGAAAGGTAAACAGGATTGACAGCAAGACACTGGAGCCTAAGTACACTATTCCTATGGAGGCTTATCTCAGATGGGTACGATCTCATGCTCAGACACTCATCCTACCAGTTACCATGGAACCTGTTGCTGAAGGAGACACAGCTTATACCATCCTTCACCCAGACATGCCTACTGATATGGAAGACTTGCAGAGATCATGGATCCAACTGAAAGAGCAAAGGGATACTTTCGAGGCTCATTACAAAGCAAGCCAAGCAAGGATCCTAGAGCTAACAAAGCTACTTCATGAGGAACGAAACCTCAACTCATACCTCAACACAAAAAGGAAGCGTCCATGGGAGACTTAAAACCCCATCTTTTGTACTTATTTCGTTTTCATTTTTTGTAAGCCTAAAAGGCAAAACAAGTTATTTTCTTGGTTGTTTAAGCAAATTTAAATCCTGCGGTCCTTGAAAACATTGCATATGCATTCCCATATCATTGCATCACAGGTTTATAATTGTGTACAGGTTTCTCATCTTTACAACTTAGATAAAAACAGTCAACAACTCAATTCAAACTCTTTCAAACACATTAGAGAATAAGATGTTAATCATCTTAAGTGAGATAAAACTCCTACCCCATAACAATTCAATCAATATGTAGGGACTTTTCCTTAAGAGAGATAGTGGCATACTTGTCGATTAAATTCCGAGTGCTTGAGCCCTTCTCTTAAGACGATGCAAAGACTATTTTCCTACAAAGTTGTGGTGGTTAAATCAAGTAATCTCTCTTAAGATGACAACTCGTCTTTTCTCCTAGAATCAATCAATCAACAAACATTATTCCTTTGGAACTTTGACCAATAGTCAATAATTCCTCAAACCCTTTAGGGGAACTACAGATACTCTGATTCCATCCCCGTAAGGATATGTAGGCATAAGATGCGATATCTTATCGAGTATACTTAGAAATAAACCCCTAGGTCTTTTATCCCTTAAGAAGATAACCCTTAGCAATAAACAAACATATAACAAGAGGTTCCTGTAGAGTACTACAGAAACTTAGGATGCTAGCACCTTCCCTAAGTTTAACCAACCCCGAACCTAAAACTCTCTAGCTTGCATTTGCATTGCATTGTGGGTATTTCAATCTTTTTCCCTTTCTTTGGACAAATCAAAGTTCGGTTGCAAATGAATTAGATTCAAGTTAATCAATAGCTTGGTATCCAAATTTCACCGCGACAGAAAAGACGACTTCACTGGGGACGCCTCAGTGGGTTTCCCTAACTTGTTTTGTTTTTTCTATATTTGCTTATATTTGCTTATTTGTTTACTTGTATACTTGTTTGTTTATTTCCTTTGGGTTAATACTCTTGAGTGGTGAGACAAAGTCCTACACCCGGACTTGAGTGAACTTAAGATAGGATGGTGATATATTCGACGAGGCTTATAGGGAGTCGAATCCCGACCAAGTTGACTCGAGAATCCCGCTCAGTTGAGACCCTTTCGAAAATGGTTTGTGTTGCACCCCAAAATTTGACCAAAATTTATTCACCCATCAAGTGTTTGAAGGTTGATTCCCTTCATCAGAAAGTTCAAGAGATCCTCAAAGGAATTGGTTGAAACCAAGGTTGTGTGCTTCATAGCTTGAGAGTTGTGGGTGCTCCTCAGATGATTCTGAGACTTTGAGAATGAACTGGGAGCTTTGAGAAAGCCTATGAGATGTCTTGAAAGCCATCATGAAGCCCAGAGAGGTCATTGTGCAAGAATTCAGAAGATTCAACCATGAATGGTAGAATTAGGGTTTTGACTGGGTTAACCCTAGGATAACTGAAGATTTGGAGAAGGTTGAGACCTAATCCAAGGGCCATGAGATCATGGAATGATGTATGGAGATTTTATAAGGATGATTCCTAGACCAACTCATCATGATTGAGGAGTTTGAGAAGTTTTAAGCCAGGGTTTCTAAGGATGGACAGTGAAAAAACCCTAATTTGATCCCTATCTTCCAGGCAGTTTTAGCTCAAGATGTGATTGTTATATCATCTTCCCCACAACATGAATGTTGTATAGCTTGTTCTTAGATTTAATTTGAGTGGTAGAAGTCCTTGATAGGATGTGCAGAGCTCAAGTTATGGTTTTGACAAATTACAGGTCATCTGAGGTATGTGAATCTGGGTCCTTGAAAGTCACCCAACTTGCAGACAACTTTTGCCCTAGTAGGATGATTCCTATGATCTCTTGGTCAACATGAATGTTGAAGAGCATCTTCTTATATTTCTATAGAATACTATAAGTCCTTGATAGGATTTGTAGAACTCAACTTATGGTTTGAACAAGACAGGGGTATTTTGGTCATTTGGAAGTTATAGGTCATTTTAAGCAAAGGCCATATCTCCTATTTCCAAGCCTCAAATGAAAAAACTCAAAACATCAAAGTTGTTCAAAATGGCATTTTAAGCCTAGAAAATTGGTCATGAGTTGTTGTAAAAGCTTGTAGCAAGGATTGACAAGAATGGGTGAAAATGATTTAAAAATGGCTTATAAGTTAAATGGATCCAAGTTGGAAATTGGTTTGGGAGATCCATGAATCCAAAATAGGTCATCCAGCATGTCATTTTGAATCCAAACATCATTTTAAAAACAATGGTTTAAATACATTTTGGATTTGAGGTCTAAAAATGGGGGTTACTTTGTAAAGTTCTTTCTTGCATATTAAGGAACCTTTGAGAAACTTCACCAAAGGCAAGGCTGAGCTTGTTTTTCACTCATTCCATCTCAATATCTCACAAGGGGAGATTTTGACACAAAATTAAAGGCCTTAATGCATGAGATGAGATGATACCATATGTCACTTCATGAGAAATTCAAGAGCATTCTAGCTCATTCTAGAAGCTCCTAGATGATTCTATGGATGGTTATATATTGAGGGGATCACAATGAAGAGAAAGGTTGGTGAAATCAGTGGTGAAGAGTGAAGGAGAAAGTGATATTCAAGGTTTCTTCCAAATCAAGCAAGGTCATTAATTCATCTTTAGAGGTTTCTTCCATCAAAGCCATTGCAAACAGAAACCTCTACACCATTAGAGGAGTGTTTGGAAGAGATAGCAAGCTCTGAAACCATCTCTACACACCTCCACCATTACAACTTGACAGGTTGGTATGCTTCCCCATATCTCATTATTTATGCGCATTCAGTTTGATTTCTAGGTGTAGAATGAATAGGCTAGGTCAGGAGGTCATGTTCTGAGAATTAGAGAGCTTGGCATAAGGTTTCATGGCAGGTCACGATTTCTTCAAGATTCAAGAACAACCTGTATGTAGGGTTTAAATGATCATGTTATAGTTTAGATTGATTAGGGCAACATGAGGAGCAAGTTTATACCATTAGATTGGAGCTCTAGCAAGATTGATACCAGAGAAAAATGGTGAAACCCTAACCTTCATGCATTCTGTTTGAAAGATACACGATGTTTCAGCGAAAGCTATGCGCATGGTCATGTTCCTGGGAAAGAATAGAGTAGTTTTGGCTTTGGAATTTCTTGATTTCATGACCAAATGAAGGAGAACGAGTGAGGTAAAGATCTCTGCATGGAAGTGTTTTTTTTTCTGAAAACCCTAGCATTTGGAGAAGACAACGCGAGGGCCGTTGGATCTCTCTCTTTTCATTGACTTGATCAGTTCATCGCACGGCCACGGTTTAAACTTGCAAGCGGAGGGAATCCCATAACTCTGAACGCAGCGTTTCAATAATTGGTGAATCCTGGGCTCAGCCAATCCATGCTACTCGCACCCCACCAGCGGCCCAAATCCATATTACAACTAAAATCCCTTACTTTTTGCACCGCGTCCTTATCCTTTTTCTTTTATTTTTTATTTCAATTTCTGATAGCAATTGGGCCCAGGTGCGCCATGCTAGGCGCACCCCCCTTCCTGGGCCCATCATAGAAAACCAACTAGGGCGCTTTACTGTTCTCACCCCCCTCCCCATTTTCTTTTATTTTCTTATTTTTAATTTCTTTTATATTTTCTTGTTTGTAAATAATTCATAGAAAATCCAAAAATAGATATTTTTTAATTCTTGTTTTTTCTATAGGTTTATATTCCTACCTAGAAAATTAATAAAAATAAAAATTCCATTTTATTTTTAGTTTTATATTTTTAGAACATTATTCTTTTAAATAGCTTTTAAATAGGTTTAGTTTGATACTCAATTTTGTAGAATTTATTTTAGGACCTTCCCTTAATCTTTTTGATTCATTCTTTTTAGTGTGATTAGATATTGAATCATAGTTTCCCATAGGATTTAATTCATGATTTTTAGATTAAAATTTGATTAGTTTAATTATGTGAGATTAGAGTAATCATAATTAGGGTTTAGGTTTAGCATAGGTGAAGTAAATCATTTTCTTTGGAGAGTTTTGACTTGATTTTTGGGTATGGGCATATAGGGATGTTATGGGTAGGTGTTATAGACCCTTGTAAATGATTGGTAGAATTTTTCCCCCTTGCTTTAGTATTTTTAGATATTTTCTGAAGTTGACTGATTGTATTGACTGTTCTGTGATTGCTTGTCTGTCTCTGGGGTTTATCTTTGGGGAATTGTTGTGCGGCTTGGTTTGCTTGGAGACCTTGTTGAAGGAGCATGATGAAGGATAAGATTGAAGACCGGAGACCCAGAGATTGAAGATCAAGACCCAGAGATCCAGAGGTTGGAGCTTGTTCTCTGTTTGTGAGGTTTGAGATCCTGAAGTTTGAGGGAAATTCATGGTACTTTCCTGAGGAAGGCACTATGGATGTCTTTCATTATTTCTTCTCACCTCTTTCTTAAGTATCCAATGATGTTGGAGCCTTCGTGTGAGTTTAATTCCTCCTGAGGAGGAATGTAAACTGATCACAGTTGTTGAGCCACATGGGATACAATTCCTAAGTGGAAGCCTCCTAGTACTTTCCTGAGGAAGGTCCTATGGGTCTGTTCACTTAGTTCCATTAGTTTATCTAGGACTTCTTAAGTATCCAATGATGTTGGAGCCTTCATGTGAGTTTAATTTCTCCTGAGGAGGAATGTAAACTGATCACAGTTGTTGAGCCACATGGGATACGATTCCTAAGTGGAAGTCCCCTAGTATTTTCCTGAGGAAGGCACTATGGGCCTGTTCACTTAGTTCCCTTAGTTCATGTAGGATTTCTCAAGTATCCAATGATGTCGGAGCCTTCATGTGAGTTTAGTTTCTCCTGAGGAGGAATGTAAACCGATCACAGTTGTTGAGCCGCATAGGATATGATTCTTGAGTGGTAACCTCCTGGTACTTTCCTGAGGAAGGCACTATGAGTCTACTTGCTTAGCTCCCTTTCTTTGGTAAGCTTGTTTTGAAGCTTGAAGACTGGGATTGATTTCTTTTGGTTAGGGTTTTGCTTTAGGGCTTTGCTTAGATCTTATTAGGGTTCTGTTTTAGGGTTAGGATTAGGGAGAGTTTAGATGTAGAATTTCTTTCTCAAGCATGTGGTTTGTTTGCCTGATGGCACTTCATTTCTTTTATCTGTTTATTGCTTGATAGCATGTTGTTTATTTTTCAGTATGATTACTGTTATTTCATGACTGGCTTGAGGTTGAGATGAGCTTGTGGAGGCTGAAGCCCCACACACATTTCCTCCCTCACTTGTATTGCATGCATTTTACTGTTAAGCTGATGCTTTGTCTGTTTTGGTGTATCATTGACATGATCCCTTAGGACTCTCATTTCCTTTGATAAGGATTTGATGATAGACTTTTAGGTTGAAACCTATGCATGACAACTTCTAGGAGTTCCCTGTTCAAACCTCAACCATAGGATGAATCCATGGCATGATAACAGTAGGACTTGATAGTCTCCCTCCTAGTTGGGTCTGTTCTCTTCTCATCTCAAAATAGTTTAAGATACAGTAATCATGAATGATTTCTTTCGTACGTTACGAGCCTTAAGCTATCTGAGATTGGATGTTTAGTATGGTACCCTTTGGGTGACATGCGACGCATTCACTCTCAGGTCATAGTCTCTAGTGCGGTTGAAATCGCAAACACAATAAAAAACACTTCTTTCGTAGAAAACAGGAAATAAACCGTAGTTTCCCGAACTACGTGAGCTCTAATCTCTCATCCCTGTTGAGAGTACGTAGGCACAATACTGATGTATTGGCGAGCTACCTTTCCCCGTAACCCTTCGTAGGCCGAACTACGTTGACTCTGATTTCTCATTCTCTGATGAGAATACGTAGGCATAAAGCGCGACGCTTTGCCGAGTCATTTTTCTTTTCTTTTCAGCCAGCCCTAATAGGTAGATAGATTATAACCAACCCGTCCAAGTAAACAAACAAGCGTGGATCCCGTCGAGTACGATGGACGTGAGGGGTGCTAATACCTTCCCCTTGCGTAACCGACTCCCGAACCCAGACAATGGTTGCGATGACCTTGTCTTACCCTTATTCGTTAGGTTTTTCCGATCGTTTCCTTTCCCGCTCCGAGGGATAAATAACGAAAGGTGGCGACTCTTCTGTTGTGCCGGCACCTTATTTTCGCGCAAGCGACAGTTTGGTTGAACGAGTAATCGTGATAACTTGTACTATTTTCGATTGGAGTCCATGATACTGAGGACCATAGTTACCTTAACCCCACTTTGGCCTTTATTAGGATGTAGCGCGGGACTATGAGGGAGTACTCCCGAAGTAGTGCTACGCCATGTTATACTCAAAAGAAGTCCTCTTGAGAATATTATTAATCACCGAGTAATTGGGAAGTTGATAATATCCAAAAGATGGACTAATGACTTTGGGCACCTCTTTAGAACCTTGTTCTGCAGGTACAATCAACCTTTAGTCCACATCCTTTAGGAATGGGTACACCCTTTGGCTCCATGCTCGTTGAAAACCTAGGGTCCCCCTTTGTTTGTTTATCTTTATGTCTCTATGTGCTTACTTGTGTTTGTTGCATTCATATAGCATCATTCTGCATTGGACTTCATGGGATTCACTTTTGTTTATGAACATTGTAGGTCGCCATGGCTTCCAATGAAAAACACACTGTGAAATACACTTTTAAGAGTCCTAAATTGGGTGACCTAAGGAAGTTGGTAGCCTTGATTGAAGACCAAGACAAGTTCAAGAGCAAATATGGGAAGCTAATATCTTTATTGAGTCGCCAAGTGGACGAAGGACTTCTTTCCACCTTATTGTAGTTTTCTGATCCGCTATATCACTGTTTTACATTCTCAGACTTTCAACTATTACCTACATTGGAAGAGTACTCCTTTTTGGTTGGCCTACCTATCCCAGAAGAATCTCCCTTCCCCTTTTTGGAGAGAGACCCTAAGGAAAGAGATATTGCTAAGGCTCTTTATCTAAAGGTATTCGACATCAAGGGAAACTTAATTAGTAAAGGTGGTATTTTTGGTTTGACTACGGATTTCTTAATCAGTAAAGCTATGTTTTATGCCGATTATACGAACAGGACTCCATTCGAGGCAATCTTCGCCTACTTATTTATGGGGTGTTTCTATTCCCAAGTTTTGAAGGGTTTGTCGACCTTAACGCAATTAAGATCTTTATGAAGAACAATCCAGTGCCAACTCTTTTGGGAAATACTTATCATTTTGTGCATCTTCGAAACTTCTATGGTGGAGGGATGATCACCTGCTGTGTGCCCTTACTTTACAAGTGGTTTATTTCGCACTTGCCTAAGTCTAGTTCTTTTTCGCATCTTGATAAAGAGCTTTGGTCTCCGAGAGTTATGGTGTTGACCCACTCAGACATTGATTGGTACAACCGAGCATATGATGGGACATTAATTATTGATGGTTGTGGGGATTTTGATAATGTGTCGTTACTTAGTTTTAATGGAGGGATCAATTACAATCCGGTTTTAGCTCGTCGACAGTTGGGATATCCGTTGAAGGAACCGCCTAAGAGTGTTCAAGTGGAGAGCATTTTCTTTAGGGATAACAAGGAACTTCAAGACAAAGTTATGGCTGCATGGAAACATTTGCATAAGAAAGGGAAGAAAAGCCTTGGGAAACTTAATTGTGTGTCCTTGGAACCATACCTTCAATGGGTTAGAGAAAGGGCAATCAAATTGAAAATGCCCTATTCTCGCCAGGATCCTATACCTCCGAGAAGAGAACCCACCTATGTCTTTATGTCTGAAGCTGAGAAGTTAGAAGTCGCTTTGAGGAAGGCGCAACATGAGTTAGAGTCATGGAAGAACAAGTATCAAGTGGTTGTTGCAGAAAATGCCGAACTTCAGAAACAGAAGGATAAACTTCAGAAGCAGCTATAGTAGAAGGATGAAGAATTACTCCCTTGCAAGAAGAGGAAAGCCCTGGAGGATTTATTTTTCTCTGACCCACAATGTACTATTTGGAGGTTGATTATGGACAATCTCACCCGTGAGAAGACCCAGTTGGAAGAGGAGCTCAAGCGGCGGAGTTCAGAACTTCCTTAGGGCTTTCATTAGCTTTTACTTAGCTATTTATTTGGGACTTTTAAAAGCAATTATTTGTAATCCGTTTCAAAATTAATAAAATGTTTTCTTTTACCGCAATGTTTATAAATAGTTGGGATCCCATGAAGTCCTAATCATCTTGCATTGCATTCTTTTTCTTCATTCACTTCAAGAAGCTCAATTTCGTTTCACAGGTATTGTAACTATGGATTTCAAAAGAGAAGCATTAAAGTACATTTTTCAGAGTCCTAACATTGAAAGCTTAAGAGAGCTAGCAGATCTTATCGAGAACCGTCACGCTTTTACAACAGAATATGGAGGAGTTTTCTATTTTCTTGAGCTCAAGATGAAAGAGGGACTGTTGGAGACCCTTATTCAGTTCTACGATCTGTTGTACCATTGTTTCACCTTTCCAGATTACCAGCTAATGCCGACCCTGGAGGAGTATTCTGAATTTTTGAAGATACCCGTGACCACTCGACCCGTGTTTACCGGATTGGAGGACACGCCTAGTGACCAAGAGATCACCAATGCTACCCGTCTCAGCCTAGCAGACGTTCAAGCTCATTTAACCACCAAGGAAGGAGTCCTTAGATTTACAGCTGATTTCCTGATTGAGAAAGTTTGTTACCACGCTGAAAGGAAGGAGGTCCCGATCATGGAAGCTACCTTTGCTTTGTTGGTCTATGGGATTTTCTGGTTCCCAAAGATTGATGATTTTGCCGACATAAATGTTATTAAGTTGTTCATCCTCAAGAACCCAGCTCCTACTCTGTTAGCTAACACATACCATTCAATCCACTCGAGTAGGGCTGGCAATGAACCAAACCAACTCGAAGATAGTTCGGAATTCGACTCGACAATTAAATCGTTGAACTAGGTTCATGAACCAAATGAGTTGAGTATGAGCGAAAAATTAAGTTCGTTAACTAAATGAGCTGAACTTGAACTATACATAGTTCGACTCGTTAGGTTCATGAGTCAACTCGATTATATATGAAAAGAATTATACTGTCTTTAAGATTAGGTTTAAATATTTACTTCAAATCTTAGACAAATTTAATCTTCAATTTATTAGTTTTTGAATTAGACTCTCAAATGTATCTCTTGAAAGTTGTGTAGGTTTTGAAGTAGTAGATTTCGAAGATAAAGTTAAATTTCAATATGATAACTTTTATTTTATTTTAATATTTTATTTTAAAAATATATATTTATTTAAAATGTCAAATATACTAAAATATATATATATTTAAAAAAATAGTTTTTAAGTTCGTGAACCATGTGAGCTGAACCTAATGAGATGAACCTAACGAGTCGAGCCGAACTGTTCGTGAACTTATAACGAGTCGAGTTTGAGCTTAAAAAAAAGTTCGTGTCGAACTCGAACTCGAACTCGAATTCGAACAATTCTTAACGAGTCGAGCCGAGCTGAGGTGAGTTCGACTCGACTCGACTCATTTCCAGCCCTACACTCGAGGAATGCTGAAGGAGGAGGACATATTGTTTGTTGTACCGCCCTGTTGTATTCATGGTTTGTTGCTCGCCTAGCTCGGCATCCATCTGTTTGGGAGCAGATAGAAGAACCTCGTTGGTCTGAAATAGTCATGGCCCTTACTCACCCTGATATTGTGTGGTATGACCCCACTTATGGAGGTGTTGAAATTATTCATAGTTGTGGAGGTTTCCCTAATGTTCCTCTTATTGGGAGGGAAGGATGCATCAGTTACAACCCTGCTTTGGCCCGCCGACAATTGGGGCACCCGATGAACGAAGTACCTGACCCAACTTTGATGGAGGAAATATTTTTCAAGGAAGGAGAGGATCCAGACTTGAACGTTGTCATAATATATGCATGGAAGTACGTCAACATGGAAGGAAAGACTTCTTTAGGGTTCCCTAATTGTGATGCCTCTGAAGACTATCTACATTGGGTGCGAGAGAGGGCTCTCGACCTCAATATGCCTTTCCCTTTTCACAAACCCATGGTGTTGACTTTTCATGATCCTGATTGGTTTGATGTGAGTGAGGTGGATCAGTTGAAGGCCGCCTTGGATGAGGCTCGGAAACTGAAGGCCGCCTTGGATGAGGCTCGGAAACTGAAGGCCGCTTGGAGGAACAAGTTTTTCACCCTTAAGGTAGAAAAAGAGAAGTCTCAGAAGCTGCCAGAGATAGAATCTGCAAGGAAAAGGAAGGGCCGAGAGGATTTATTTTTCTCTCACACCTCTTCAAGAACTGTCACCAGAGATGATCTTCCCCCAGCTACTGTGGCTTGGAAAGAATGTGTAGATCGACTCATCAGTGAGAAGGCCGAATTGCAGGAGCGCGTCAATCAGCTGGTAGAGGAGCTTCGTGTGCAGAAAGAGCATAAGGAGTAGATCTCTAAGTTTTCTTTTGCTTTCTCAATGTAATAAACTCTTAAAAGAGTACTTTGCTTTGTAATGCTTCTCGAATATAAAACTAAAATAAGTTTTTATCCAACGTTATAATACCGAAAAAAAACACTTTGAGTTTCTTGAAGTTTCATCCTGCATTCTGTATAGCATCTTACATTTTAGCATGTGCATGTGTCTCTTCTCCGTTGCGTCCTCATCTGTCTTTCTGTCTTTGTCTCGCCAGCCGACATCTCGACCATTTGACCAAGCTTGAAGTACGTGCTGAAGGATAGTAAAGAGAACAAAGATATGGATCGTATGACTGGCTTCAGAGTAAGGACTAATCCGACATTTGACTATTCCTCCGACGACTTTGTTCAACAAGTGAATGTTCCTGTGCAACCTCATCCTATGCAAGACAACCTGTTTGTTGATCTTCAGAATACTCATACTGAGAAGGAAGTGGACGATCCTAGAATTGCAGCAATTGAGAAAGGATTTCGTGATCTCCAAGAACAAGTGAAGATGATGAAAGGAGCTAATGCATCTGGTCTTGACGCTCATGACCTATGTTTAGCTCCAGGCGTAATTATCCCTCCAAAGTTCAAGATGCCTGCCTTTGAAGTATACAAGGGTGTCAGTTGTCCAAAATACCATTTGACGATGTTTTGTCGAAAGATGACGGCTTACATTGACAACGACAAACTAATGATTCATTGCTTTCAAGAAAGCCTATGTGGGGCATCCTTGATATGGTATATGAAGCTGCAAAGTAGCCACGTTCAGTCTTGGGAAGACTTAGTTGTTGCTTTTGTGAAACAATACAATTACAATTTGGGTATAGCTCCAGATAATAAAAATGACAATGGATCTTCAAGAGAATTCATAGCCTCGATACCTCATCCTCAACATCAGTATGCAACGCCCGCTCAGCGCGAACAACAACTACCTCCCAAGCAGAAGTTGGCCTCTCCAGATCGACCGCAGAATCGACGGTTTCGGAAACGGTTTCGTAATCAGAAGGTATCTTTGGATATTCCGAGAAAAGGAATTCATCGGTTTGACCCCATCCCTATGAAGTACGCTATTTTTTTCCCGGTCTTGATCCGCAAAGGTCACATCCAGACAAGAGCTCTACCTAAGGTGCCCAAGAAACTACCGTACTGGTACAAAGCTGATAGGTTTTGCCCATACCATCAAGGTGCTCCGGGGCACGATATTGAGAATTGTTACGGTTTGAAAGCAGACGTTCAAAGGTTGGTTAAGGACGGAACCTTATCCTTCAGAGATTCCTATCTTAACCTCATCACGATTCGTCCTCCGAGAACATGATCCGAGGTTATTTGGGAAACTCATATCAATATAGCGTCTGAAGGCATATCAGACGATTCCGCGAGCCTCTTCATTCCAAGGCGTAATAAAATCCAAGAAAAGGACTTGTTTGGCTTTTCACTTTATTTTTCTTTTGTGTTTTCGTTTCTTTGATTAAAAGCATATTTGGCATGTAAGAACTCGTTATTTTGAATCATTAATGCAGTAAAGTGTTTGTCTTGAAGAATCCATTTGTTTTCACTCGTAAAATATTTTTCATAATTTATAATGCCAACTTTATCCAATTTTCTTTTCACTTTGGTGAATAATTGGAAGGAGGATGACGAAGTAAAACACAGGATCCTGTGGTATGCTTTTGAATAAAAACCCTACTGATGATGTAAGGCATTGTTTCAAACCTCATAAACACCAAAAATAGTTAACCCCTCTTCTAAACCTTGAGAGAGGACCTATTTTTTTCCCAAATCAAAACCCTCATTTTTAACCTGGGGCAGAGTATCATAAAAAAATGAGCATCTTTCAAAGATTGGGTGGGCACAAATATATTTTAGCCTTTCATTCCTTTGTTTTACAAATCAGAAACTAAACCCAGATACAACCCTCAAAAGTCCTAATTGAAGTAAGGTTTAGTTTGAAAGCGTACTTAATGAGATATCGTTTCCTGGCTCCTATGAGCCATGCTCAATTTTGTTGGTATTATAAAATTAATTTATATCCTAACCAGTGATTTCGGTCACTAGTTATGGGGATACCTTTTTTTTTCAAAAAAAAACAAACCTCAAGACAAACGTATGTTGCATTGATAAATTCAGAATTAGCATTTCTGACTTGCTAACCTCGTTTGATATCTTAGAAAGATTACACATGAGCATCAATAATAAGTTTATTCTATTGGAACTTGAAGACTCTGTTGACTTGGGGCAAGTTTGTTTCCAAGAGGTTTATTCTAATGCAAATTTGACTTTCTAAAGAACCATTTTTGAAGACTCGGTCTTAATACCATCAATCAGGGCCAGTTACATCAAGATTCGGTGAATCTCTCTAAGAGTTTGAAAACAATGGGACACCATGTTTTCTGTAAAATCCTCTTTGAAAACTCTTGTTTCTCGTGAACCAGGTGACTTGGGGAATTTGCGGATTGATATGACGACTACCATTACACAACTCATCAATACCGAATTTCATCAAAACTCTCCGATGAATCTTTTCAATGCAAAAATACCAGTGAACCTTCGTAAGCTTCACATTTCCAAAGAAGTAGATATTATTCGACTCCTCAGTGGATCTTCTACAACACCAATCTTCTCCAGCGAAGCGGATGTTTATTTCATCCCTGCTGAAGCTCAACTCCGACGCGTTCAACAGCTAAAATGACCCAGGTTTCTCATTTGAAGAGGATATTTATTTTATCCCCTGTAAAACTTCAGTTTGGGTATTTCCATCTACAGTTCCAGCAAGAATCTCTCCAGTGAAATGGATGTTTATTTTACCCCTGAAGGTCCTCCAGTTATGAGAATGGTACGCTACTAGTAGATCTTTTTCCTTGTCTTCAACAGGACAACCTTTCAGACTTATCAAGATGTTACATCCCCAAGTGGATTAATCTCTATTCCCCAAGAAAAATTTTGAGGCCTTGAAGCAGGATTGTGATCCCATATTTGGTTCTCCACCTACCCCCAGTAATACTTCTATCTTTGAGGATTGGTCGGATGTTTTCTTCGAGATGTTCATTTCATCTCCGCTTGTCTCTTTTTGCTTGTTTCATCAGCATACGCATAACATATAGATAGATAGCATGTCATGTGCATTCTTGCATCTTTGTGTTTGTTTGCTCTGTCACTTTAGCCGTGTTTATCCCCTAGTGACTGGGTGTGTCTTCTCCTTCAAGTAGAGTTGTCAGTCCTAGGCAGAAAGAGCACAATATTTCTATTTCTCCATGGAGTTTGATCCTCGTGGAAGACGGTTGTTTTAGTACATTCCCATTTGAGCTCATGCCTCAATGGTCGGGTCTTGCTTGACAGTTTCTCTTCAGTTATTTCCTGAATTGAACTTCGATCCTTGGCAATCACATCGTGGACATCTCTAACTTTTGAATATGGATAGAGCATGCATTTATTTTGCATTTTGCTCCCCAGAAAGAATTTATGAAGACAACTATCGAAGACAGATATTTCTCCAACAATATCACAAGATTTTCTCAACCATCTACATTTGGACTATAAACATCTCTTTATTTGAGCAACTCGTTTTGACCGAGGTCTTATTCAAAACGAAAAATGGCAGTCTCCTCAAAGACAGTTTGTCCATCCCTAGTGGATTTATCAAGATTATCAATTCATCAAAAGGCATTCCTCCAGAAATCTGTCAAAGAAATGCGTCGAAGACATTACAAACTGTTCTCTTTATTTGAGAATTTACACTATAAAGAATACATATTTTACAACTACAATAAAGACACTCCTCAGGAATATTTTCCTCCGTGAGTTCACTACACAAGTCTGATTCTATCAAATGGAATCTCTTTCGAAGATCCCCGATAAAGCTTTACAAACTCCAGTACATTACGACTTACATCCGAAGTTCTGCAATGACATCGACAATCTACAATGACATATACGATCTACAAAATCTACGATCCCCTGTGAAGATGCTTTCATGAGTTTTCATCATTTCAGGTAGAGACTGAGACCAACTCATGGCACCCAGACCATGACGCTCGGGGAGGTTCTACATCAAGAGACTGAGACCAGCTCATGGCACCCAGACCATGACGCTCGGGGAGGTTCTAAATCAAGAGACTGAGACCAGCTCATGGCACCCAGACCATGACGCTCGGGGAGGTTATACATTTTACCATTTCCAATTGGATTTCAAAAGAAAAGAAAGAAAATAGAGAAAAAAAAGAAAGAAGAAAGAAAAAGAATACGAAACGAAGTTGAATTGTGTCTCAATCAAGAAAATTCATTTGGATTATTACCGGCCACCACATTTTGGTAATAAGTTATCCTTCGATTACAAGTTTCGCGCCTGTTGTTTAAATCTCCATATTCTTGGTGTGTGCGTTATACTTTTATACGTGTGGAGATTCCCCATTGGTGGTTGTTTCCTGTCCCCGTGGAGTCCCGCTTCGTTGGGTCTGTTGC
Organism: Lathyrus sativus; assembly: GCA_963859935.3. NCBI lineage: Eukaryota > Viridiplantae > Streptophyta > Magnoliopsida > Fabales > Fabaceae > Lathyrus > Lathyrus sativus. The sequence goes on from OZ012739.1 coordinate 668,001,704, forward strand.
TCCTTTGTTTCGCGTGTTGTGTCCATCTCACCCCGTGTGACATCTTTCCTCACAGGACCGCCTGTCTTGCATTTTTATATCATTGCATATCATTTTCATTCGGTGGCATCTTAGGACCAAAAATTTGTGCAATGTTTGTATTTAAGTCCCTCCTATCATGTCGAGATGAAGATTTCGATCTCCACATCTCCGGATAGAAGAAACTTAAATAGGGGCATCTGTCACACCCTAATTTTCGACCCTGAGATCCCACCTCTTTGTGCTTTTTCTGGCATGTTATCTTCATACTTTATGTTTGATTATCATGACTAACTAGTCAGTGTAGATACAATATTTTTAAGTGTAAGTTCTCGCAGGAAGACATTCCAGGGCCTATCCATTTTGATTCAGGGATTCCAGAGTTCCTACTGGGTCATAGCCGTTTTCCTCAAGGTTTCTTAAGAAGCTCCATTAGGGTTTCTTCCACTGATGCGGCGCATGGGGGTTTGAGGGTTGATATGGCATCACTATAAATCTTTTTCTTACCTCAAGGATGAGTTTGTTAGGCTTCAATGTATTAGACTGTGGTGTTTCAAATTCGGTTGCAATGTGATGTTTGTTTAGACGTACTACCAAGCTTGGCCATCATTATGAATTTCATGGCCTCATCGAGGTGCTCAAGATTAAGGTTCACAAAAGCCTTGGCCCAATAACATAAACATGATTCGTCCACTATCTAAATATCCAGACTACATTACATTTTGTGCGGTTAGAGTCCCAGAAGTTTAAAGTTTCATAAGGTTTAAATCCCAAGAGTTGAGTGGGAAAAGTCCAAATCCAAGTTCAAGTCATTATAGGATTCAAGTTTCTAAGTTAGCATTCAATTCTAGAAGCTACAAAATTCAAGTTCTAATTAAGTTGCAAATATCCTTGAATTCTTTTTGTTTATTACTCAAGAATTTGTTTATTATTCAAGAATTCAAGGAAGAACTCCAAGACTGCAAGTTGTGGTTATTCATTGACCAGCCATGTCACGAACTACAAAGGCATTTCTCATTGTTCTATTATTTTAAATCCTTTTCAAGAGATTAGGTTCAATCACAAGTTGCAAATCGGAATCATAAAATCTGTTTGGATAAATCAAGCTTATTACAAAAGGAAAATAGAAACTCAACTTTGTTCGTTTCTCATTTTGCCGCATTAAACTCACCCACGCGGAAACCCAGCAAGCTAAAGTATTACAACAGTGAAAGTACAATAAGACTTTAAGGGTGGCCCTACTAAGTGGGATTTTGCAACAATTTGTTTCTAGCGTGCCTTGACTGCTCTTTTGCTCTAAGTTCCAAATCCTGTATGCCTCTTCATCATGGAAATTGGGTTTCCCTGCGTTATGTTTCAAAATTAGCTCTTACGAGAAATAAAGGAAATAACTGAAGACAAAGTTGTATATGTTGAGAATACTACCGAGGGTTCTACAAATGACGATTCCAACGATGAGAGATCTTTGTTTTCCGAAGCTGATGACAAATCATACCTGGGTAACCTCTAAACACCATCACGAGTATGTAGCCACCCAAAATTTGTGTCATTCGAATAACTGCAAAACCTGCTCTTGAAAAAACAAGTTCGTGAATCCATTAGTTGTTGCCGTATAACGGTATTGTGACGTCTTTTTCGTGTACCGAGTTTCAGAACACAACCATTGCTGTAACACAAGTCCGAGTTTACCGGGACAGGATAAGAGGCCACAATATCCACTTTTGAGTGCATACATAAGTTTCACAAAGCCGAATATCCAAAAAAAAAAAAACTACATCCTAGTTTTGCGCCTGACTGCCTTTTAGGCTTACAACCATTGACGATGTTACCAATCTGTCTCACTAATTGTGTTGTTCCTAAGGCTAGTACCCCATCCGAACAAAAGAAGAGACTTTCCTTTTTTCCTTTCTTTTTTGGACGAGTTTTGAAAAGAGCATTCCAAGGTGGCCGTCCTGATGTCTCCTAAATGTCCCATATGAACAAGGATATTGACAGGTTCTCTTGAAATACCAGCTCTTGAGAGGTGTTGGTTCACGAAGAGCTTAGTCCTCCGCCATCTTCCGGGCATCGGTTTTTAAACTAAAACAATTGGAAAACAGTGGTAAGACTTTGTGACCGTGTGAAAAATCTCGAAGTATAGGGCGGTATCATCGCAACTTACCCTTAAAACCTTTAGTATATATAACTCATGTCATCACATCTGGTACCTGGGCGAAATTTCTATAGAGATTAGATCTTTCTAGACGACCAAAACAACAATTAACGGGAAACAGATGGCAATGCAAGCCTAAGGAATTACCACAACTACAACAACTTAGCAGTGGTAGCATCAACGGAACGAGTTAGCCGACGAGGCTCACGCGGACGGGGACTTACTCAAGCAACTCAGCTCACTTACATCTGCAGAAATACCATTACAAGATCAATCTCTTTAACATATAGAAATCAAGTTTCGTCTACAAGAGCAGAACACAGGTTTCGAAAGAAAGTAACAATATCAACCACGATAAAATCACATCAATTTGAATCAAAATAAACCTCTACACAACGCAAATGATTACTATGATTTTTCACGCAAGAATCATGTACCTTTGACGAGTTCAACACAATGGTTCGCAATGACGTTTTTAGAGTATTGAAGATGCCAATGTCAAGCTTGTATCGATTTGCTAGTTTCTGACTACAATTAGTGAAGCATACCTCCTTAATAGAACTATCACGAACATATTTGCAAGCTCTTATGCATTTGCTCCAGGATGGGTACATGAAAAGAAGCGAGAACAAGTTAGAAAGGATATTGAAGAACCGCAAGCATATTCAACAGGAATTAAAAACAAACAACAGGCTGTCCCAACAGGTTGTAACCAAAGAGGAAAGAATAAGGAATTTAAGGGCAATCTCGACAAAAACAGAAGCTTTTGGAGCAAAGATACAAGTGTTACCCTCACCTTCCAAAAACGGTCCGACATGATCCGTCTAGAATGGAAACACCTTCATTGCTCTTCAATTCACCATATTCCTTGCAACTCTATATAAAAGGCCACCAGATTCAGAAAAGAAAAAACGAAAGCACAAAACCACTGAAAACAACATCCACAAAAATCCAAAATTGGTAAAAGAGAAAATGAGAACTTATCCTTTTGGGAGGTTCGTCGAAAGTCGCAATCCGCCGACGGTGAGACTTTCATTGCCAGAAATATATGTTTCCATCCACCACCTTTGAAGTCTTCTAAATCCTCAACTACCGTTGTCAACCGCTACTTTCACGCCGCCGGAACCCTTGCCGTCGAGAACACCCGTCATCCACAGCCTACGGTAATCCTTTGTTTGTGTCAAAATTATTGAGTTTCTGATTGTTTTGGTTTGTGTTTCAGGATCAAAACGAAGGAAGCAATGGAAAGAGAAGTAGAAGCAAGACGATGAGAGGGAAAGGATGGATCGAGAGGAAAATCAAGCGAGAGAGGAAGAATGGAAGGAGAGGCCGACCGATTCGGGAACTAGGGTTCCGCTATTTTTTTATTTTCTGTTTTTAATTTTTTGTATTGTTGTAGCCCATATGTGCGCACGGCCACGGTAGTACCATGGTCCATCGTCACAATCACCGCACGTCACCCTCAGATCACGATCTAACGGACCATATCGTGCAACCCACAATAAAACCACACGCCCGCATAACACCAGATCAATACCTAATCACTAATTACCACCCTAATTAACCTTTTTTTTAGTTAAACTAATAACCTTCTTTAATTTAATCTCTTATTAAATTAGTTTTTTTTTGATAATTCAATTAACTTTCTTTTAATCAACTTTTATTTAGTCAACCTTTTTTATTTATTATAATATTTATTCAGCAATTTTTTATTAAAATAATCTATTTTAATTAATAACCAAATCATTTGCCCTTTTTAATTAAACCTATTTTATTATAATCATTAATACTTTAATAATAACCTTTTTTATTAAGAGAAATTCTAGTTAAATGATCCTTTTTTTTATAAAAAAACTCTTTTATTTAATAAAATCCATTTTTGTATTTAAAAAAAATAAATAAATAATAAACCCTTTCTTTTTTATCTAAACTAACTTATATCTTTTATGATAATAAACTAAAATCCATTTGTTTAATAAATATTTTGCAAAAAACCTATTTATTAAAAAAAAACCTTTCCATTTAATTTAATTGAATTATAATTTAAAACTTTTTTACTAAAGCAAAATCAACCAATTCGTAATTTCATAATTAAAATCAAGTCAACCCACCTAAACCTTTTATTAAAATCAATCATACCGAACCAATTCAACATTTTCTTACAAATTAATTCACCATATTAATCTAATATTTTCTTAAAATCAAACCTCTCACAATGTAACATCACCTAAAATCAATTCAACTTCTCCATCCAATCGTGCACGCTTATGATCCGACTCCGTTCGCATATTCGCTCACTTGCACCTTAGCGCTTTCATGCGTCTGTGTTTGGTATTACTTATTTGCCCCTTTATTTTCCGCAATTTATATTTTACCGTATTTATCTCTATTGCATCGCATTACTGCATTGCATCCAAAGGAAGAACCTGCGCATAACTTAAACAATTGTGCATATGCATCCCATTTGCATCATATTCCCCTATGATCCTTGATCTCATTCAAGTGGGTCTTCTAAGTTTAGATCATACCCCATAGGAAGGAACTTTTCTTTCATCTTTACAACTTAGATAAAAACAGTCAACAACTCAATTCAAACTCTTTCAAACACATTAGAGAATAAGATGTTAATCATCTTAAGCGAGATAAAACTCCTACCCCATAACAATTCAATCAATATGTAGGGACTTTGCCTTAAGAGAGATGGCATACTTGTCGATTAAATTCCGAGTGCTTGAACCCTTCTCTTAAGACGATGCAAAGACTATTTTCCTACAAAGTTGTGGTGGTTAAATCAAGTAATCTCTCTTAAGATGACAACTCGTCTTTTCTCCTAGAATCAATCAATCAACAAACATTATTCCTTTGGAACTTTGACCAATAGTCAATGATTCCTCAAACCCTTTAGGGGAACTACAAATACTCTGATTCAATTCCCGTAAGGATATGTAGGCATAAGATGCGATATCTTATTGAGTATACTTAGAAATAAACCCCTAAGTATTTTATCCCTTAAGCAGATAACCCTTAGCAATAAACAAACATAAAACAAGAGGTTCCTGTAGAGTACTACAGAAACTTAGGATGCTAGCACCTTCCCTAAGTTTAACCAACCCCCGAACCTAAAACTCTCTAGCTTGCATTTGCATTGCATTGTGGGTATTTCGATATTTTTCCCTTCCTTTGGACAAATCAAAGTTCGGTTGCAAATGAGTTAGATTCAAGTTAATCAATAGCTTGGGATCCAAATTTCACCGTGACATTTCCCTTTCCCCTTTTGGGATAAATAAAGTTTGATGGCGACTCTTCTGTCTTTTCATTTCTCGCCTCTCCATCGTTGCATTTTCGAGTAGCGACAACTTGGTGACTCTTCTGGGGAAACCTAGCAAGCCAAACCTAGTTTGTTTGTCGCATGTTGGTTTATTTGCTTCTTTTGTTTATTATGTTGTGTTTCTTTTACCTGTTGGGTTTATTGAGATTGGTTTGTAAGGATAAAAGCTCTATACCCGAGCTTTCTAGTATACACTAAGATTAGGAGGTGGTTTCTTTCTAATTTGCGAGACTTAGGACTCGTTGAGTTAGTTTGAATTCCACCGCTCAGATGAGGCCCCTTTGGGATGATTATGTCTTACGAGTAGTCTTTATTTCTGACCTGGGAGTCCATGATTCTGAGGACCTTTTTAGAATCCAATTCTGAAGGTTACTAAAACATAACTCTATGTTCATCCTTTGAAGGGATTACCGTCTTACGAATCGTCGTTATGATGGGAAACTTTTGAGGGTTAATGCATGGGACCTTGTTTGAAAACTCTTGGAATTCCCTGCTACAAACCAATAGATTGCCTACTAGAGGTGAGAAATATCTCGTTGCATTACCTTACAAGACCTGTGACCTTGACCCTGATGTTGTTCTCTTCTCATATGCATTCATAAAGCATTGCATTGCATTATTACATATCAAGGAACTTAAAAGAGTGTAATTATCTCAGGTATTGCTGAACAAAATGACTGATCACAGAAAAAGAAGCACAAATTCCTTGAAGTTCAGAGAACCAAAGTTGGGACTGATCCAAGATCTTTTGATTGACGTGCCGAAGACTGTTAAGATCAATTTTCAAGGGAAGCATGGGAAATTACTTGATCTTCTCTATTTTGGAGTGGACACTTGGGCTTTTTTTGCTATAGCTCAATTTTATGACGCTCCACTCAGATGCTTTACCTTCCAAAATTATCAGTTGGCTCCTACTCTTGAAGAATATTCTCACCTGCTGAATATCAAGATCAAGGACCAACCCATTTACACCGGTCTGGAAGAAGAACCGAAGCCTCTTGCCATTGCTCTTACTCTCCATATGACTAAGGAAGAAGTTGAAGCTGGTCTAGCCAACAAGGGAGGTACCCAGGAATTTCCTTTGAAGTTTCTACTCAAGAAAGCTGCCCAGTACAAGACGAATGAGGACTGGGAAAGATTTGGTGTCATTGTTTCTTTGATGATCGATGGGATTGTTCTCTTTCCAAATATAGACAATTTCATAGATATCACCACCATCACTCTCTTTATGCAGAAGAATCCTATTCCTACCCTCCTTGCTGATACTTACCACTTCATTCATTGGAGAAGTGAGAAGAAGACAGGGATGGTCCAATGCTGCTCTCATCTTTTGTTTAAATGGTATCCTTCCCATCTACCAAAGGAAGGACCGTTTATGGAAAACAAAGAGAAGCTAAAATGGTCTAGACGTATTATGTCTTTGGTAGCCGATGATATTGCTTGATATTCCCACGAATACTATGATGTGGAGATCATTTTTAGCTGTGGAGAGTTTAGTAATATACCTCTGATTGGGAGAGTTGGTTGCATTAACTACAACCCGGTCATGGCATTGCGTCAGTTGGGTTATGATATGGAAGACGAGCCCGAAGCGGAGAAAATCTAAATTTTCTTTTTGCTCACCATAACAGAAGGTCCTACGTTTGTCAGGAAAATTGCTAAAGCATGGACCGAAATCCATACGAAGGGGAGGAGAGAACTGAAAGCGAAGAATTGTGTGGCTAAAGAGTCATACAACAGATGGTTGCTAGCTAGAGTGGCTGAAAAGTTGTTACCATTTCCTCCAGAACCATCCATGCAAGAGAAACCTCCTGCTCCCACTCATGTATCCATAGAAGAGTATGAGAAGCTGAAGCAAGTGGTAGAAAGGTTGACCAAAGAAAACCAATACCTCCAGGCTAAAATCCACCAAGCAGGTGTGGAGAATGGCCAATACAAGAGGAAAATGAAGTTTGAGCAGGACCAAGTAGCTGAAAGCAGCAAAAAGTTGAAGCTAGAGATGGATCTGAGGGTCATGTATCAAAATGGCTTTGAAGGGGTTGATGCGTTCGTGAAGACTCTCCAACAACGCTTGAAGGAAGCTAAAGACTCTTGCGATAGAGCATGGCATTTTTGTGAGCTAGTTTCTGCTGAGAAGAAGAAGACGAGGGAGAAACTTGAGGCTGCCATTGATGATCTCGAAGAGCAATTGAGAAATTCCTTGACCCTAGCTGAAGATGAACGACAACTCAAAGAAGAAGCGTTAAGAGCTTCATATGTCACTCCTGGCATATGGAACAACAAATGCTTAGAGTTGAAGACCGCTCAGGAAACAACCACTATGTGGAAGGATCGTTTCGATGCTCTGAAAAGGGATAATTCACAGTGGCTCAAGAAAGAAGCTCAGCTCAACAAGTTGTTGGACACCCATGTGGATTCCCTCCGGTATTATCAGCCGACTCTAGACATGTACCGTGCTAAGTACAATAATCTAGTGGAGCATTGTAACCTCATGATCCGTGATTCCCATGGAGGTTGGAAAGTGCAATTCAAGACTTGGAAGGGAATGATGTCCCTCCTTCCGTCCATCACTTTATCCAGCTCTACGATCAGATGGTTAGCAGATTCATGTTTGAGTCAAATAAGCTTGAAGTGCGTCTCCGAAAGAAGGCTTTTTATTTGTCCAGTTCTCTCTCTTGTTGCATAAATTGTTGTATTCAGCTTAGGAGCAGTCATTTGTATTGAATCTTCCTTTGGAAAATTAATGAAAGGTTGCTTTTTAGTCTCAATTGTGCATTCTTACTATTCATAGTTCTATAATACCAATGATAATCACAAGTCTCTAAAGTCTCTTGAACATCATTTCTAACATTGCATACATGCGCGTCATTTTTGCATTCCCTGAAACCCAACCCCACACACCGTTTTCCCTTTCTACAGTAGAGCAAGCTGACTTCTCGACATCCGTACCACACAAGAAGTAATCAGAAGATAATAACATATCAGTTGGAACAAAACCAAGCTACTATGAGGGAAGAAATACAAAGCATGAAGACGCAAATGAACCAGCTCATGGAGGTGATCCATAACATGGCCAGAAATCAAGAGGAGATGAGGCTAGCAGCAGAGAGGAATGCTAATCATATCCTTGTTGGCGCGGTTCTAAATGCAGATGGCACAGTTACAACCCCTTCTGGCGCAATTCCAACCCCTGTTGGTGCAATTCCTACTCCCGTGGGTGCAGTACATATCCCTGTTAGCATAGTTCATCCACCAGCTGGTGCAACCCATCCTCCCGGCGGTACAATTCCACTACCAGTCCACTAAGACGATCATGAGGGCTTCTACGAAGATTCAACGGCTAATGCGTGTGCGCCATAAAACGCCGAATTAGAGAAGAAATTTAATGCTCTACAAGAAGCAGTGAGAGCAATGCAAGGCCCTGACATTCTGGGATTAGACGCTGCAAAAATATGCCTTGTGCCAGGGGTTAAGATACCTCCGAAATTTACTATTCTGACTTTTGAGAAATACAAGGGTAGCAGCTGTTCCAAGACCCATATAAGGTCTTATTGCAAGAAGATGGCCGCTTATTCCGATGATGAAAAGCTCCTAATCCATTTCAATCATACATTTGATTATTTTTACATGAGTGAGGTTAGTTATCTGGATTTCCCCAAAAATAAATCCATCCTCATCTTGTTTTATATCTGTACTAATGGAGGAATGCAATATATCCTTGCTATAAATAGCCATACCATGATAGTACAACTGATCCATAAACCTCCTTCCACCTACATAGGTAGATGGCAAGACCACTCACTGTGAGTGAAAGTTGTCTCAATCCCTATTTTAATGATGTAAAAACGTTCTAGTTAGTACTTTTTATTTTAGACGGTATCATAAAGTCTCATCTACATTCGTAGTTCTCTCGTGCACAAAAATATTTCAAAAATATGAGTCTATTCATATAGAAAAGCATTATATGTGTTTTGTATGTGATTGATCCTTTTGAAAGACTTAGATGTGCATTAGTAGTGTTTAGATATACCAAGACATGTTCAAAAATGTCATTTTTGAAAGTTTCGAGCACTTGAGTCGACTCAAAGCCCTGTTTAGGTCGACTCATGCAAGGTGGATTTTGAGCTTTTGCTCTCAGGAGTGCTCGCGTCGACCCTCCGGTCGACTCATACTTTTAGTGTTTAAATTTGTCATTTCTGAGCAGGTTCGCGTCGACGCATGGACCTGTTCCAGTCGATGCATAGAGTCATTTTCTGCATAATTCTGAAAACGGGTGTGCTCAGGTCGATCCCTTCTTTCTTTAGGTCAACCGTTCGCTCGAATCACCTTATTTTTCTGATATGTTTGACTTTTAAATTGCTGTTATGTTTGTTATTTGGTCTTAACTTCATATATACATATATATATATATATTCATTTTGGCTCATTATTTCTACAACCAACAAGAAAAGTGAAACATAGACACTGATTTTTTCTCATCATCTTCATCCTTTTTCTTGCATTTTCTCAACAGTTACACATAACAATTTTTGTTAATCATTCTGCATCATTGAGGTGATAACGTCTAAACATAGAATATTGTATCGGGTTTGGGTTGAGAGATCGGTGGGTTTTTCTTGAATAAAACCGTCAGGGTTTTGTCCTCCAAGAAACTTGAGGTTTTTGCATAAATCATTTCTTCACAGATTCAAGCGAGCGAAGGTGATTGAAGAACAGGTGGTTCGATCAATCTAGTAGCAGTAATCAGAGGATTATGGAAGAAAAATTTGTGTTCGAATTGTATGTGATTAAAATCAGTTAGGCTAAATATTGAAGACCGTTGGATTATTCGGACGAGTAGCTGGAATCAGAGGTTTATTTAACACATTCGAGGCACTTAATTCGACTTGAATCAAAGGGAGAGAAGACATAGTTTTAGCATTAACATCTAGGCTTGAGTGTGTGATTACTATTGATTCCCTTGTACAAAATTTTGCAATAGGTTAATATAGATCTCATTTCTATTTCTAGAATTAAGGGCATACTGTCGCACCTCGAAAAATCACATACACAATTCAGAGAAACGACCCTCGCGCTAAAGGCGCAAAAATGCGGTTCGACAGAGTCGCCACCGAACTTTATTTATCCCGAATAAACGGGAGAGGAAAATGTCGAGAAAACCTCTTAGAGCGAAATGAACACGGCCGTCGCAACCTGATGTTCCGGGTTTGGGATTCGGTTACATAAGGGAAAGGTATTAACACCCCTTACGTCCGTTGTACTCAACGAGAACCTCTTAATTCGAATTGTGATGAACGTTAACCGAGCTTAGTTGTTCTCTTCTCAATACTAAATACTAAATGATGCTATAAAGGGATAAAGACGCTAGGGGAAATGGGTGGTTAAAAGATAGGGTGTTCGCCAAGGATTGGGGCCCTTGTGCCTACGTATGCTCATTCAGACGAGAATGAGAAATCAGAGTGTCTTAGTTCGACTACGGGAAAGGATGGGGGACATGGAAGATGGAGGGGAGGTAGAGGAATAACGGAGAAAGATGGAAGTGTGCTCGCCAAAATCATCGCAGTCTTGTACCTATGTATCTTACATTCAAGAATGAATGAAGAATCAAAGTGTCTGTAGTTCGTGGTAACAACCACGGAAAGGATGAGGGAAACAGGAATATGGAAGGGAGGTAGACGGAATGAAGGAGAAAGCTAGAAGTGTGCTCGCCAAGATCATCGCAATCTTGTGCCTACATATCTTACATTCAGACGAGAATGAAGAATCAGAGCGTCCGTAGTTCGTGGTAACGACCACAAAAAGGGACAAGGTTGAATTGGTTTGAAGTGGAAATGGATGACGATTACTTGAAGCGTAAGAAAGGCTCCTCGAGCCTAAGTAATCGGGAGAGCGAGTCAAAGGCTTGACTATCTCTCTTTTTCATCTTAAAAGAAGTTGTGTTTGGATGGTATTTGAATGATGAGTAGCTGGACGATGGTTAAACATTATTGAGTTAAAAATGTTATTAGAGGTGTCAATTACTCACACACGAATAAGATAACTCACATCCAAACAACTGAAAGAGGGATCAAGGGGTTAATCCCCCTCTTTACACCTTAAAAATGAGTTAGATAATTGTTAACTGATTAATGGTTTGATTGCGAAAATCCGCTTGATGTTGGATCAAAGGTTTGAGTTATATTCGCATGCAAAAACGTGTTGGAATGGAGATAGGTTTGAGAAATGGCTCGACGGCGAGTTGAGGGTTTGGATTGAAAATGGAACTGGCTTGACGAAGAATCAAGGGTTAGGTTGTGAGAAACGATACTAGTCCCTGAGGGTGCTCCCAATATCGAAACCACAATGAAGTGTGTGAAATAGGTTGATGGCGAATGCGGACGAGCACTCGACTTACGGGGGGTATTTGAAAATGGCTCGATGAAGAATCGAGAATTAGTTTGAAAATAGTTTGATCTACGCTAGTCCCTATGGGTGCTTCTAGAAGATAAACCAATAGTCAAAGAAATACAAAACGTACATCGGAATGGGAGAGGGGTACATGTAAGTTACACGGGATTGCACGAAATAAAAGGTCTCATTATCAGGTAGCCCAAGAGAAAGCCGTGTGTGTGCAATGTGTCCTAAACTAAACCTTGAGCGAAATTCGGGCACAACTCCATGTTAGGGTTCCTGCAAATGACCAATGATCCAACAGTCCACCAATTTAGGCTTTTAGAGTTTCGATAGTTTATTAAGTGTTTTCGAATACGTGTGAATAAGAATGAAGAATGAGTATGAATATGACAATTATGAATAATATGATAATATAATATAACAATAATATCCACAATAATATACAAGATATAATGATTGAAATTAAAGTAGTTGATATTTGACAGAAAGTAAAATAGTTGAATATTTGACTAAAAGTAAAGTTAGTGGTTAGTTTGTTATGAATTGAATCGGGGCGAAATGTAACGCTAAACCGCCGTAGCTTGACTTATGATGAAAGTCGAACTATAGGAGGTCGCGTAAATTGATATCCGTGCTAAAACAAGATGGAGAAATGATATTGAGAACCATTCTCCAATTTAATCGTGTCGCACGGACGAAAGAAATGGTGGGATCTCGTCTTAATCATAAACATCATGTCGATTAATCGAAGGTAGCCTATCACGATCACAAAGTAAATAAAATGACCCAAATGGTCATTTTCCATAGATTTGAAATTGTGAAGGTTATCGACTTCGATAAATCGACGCTTACAAATCGAAATACTTCATAGATCGAGAAAAATTAAATAAAATCGAAAATGAAGAAGAAATTGAAAGAGAAAAGAAGGTGGTCTCGGATAAATTGTCATTTATCAATAATTTGACTGATAAAAACTTATGAAATTTTGTCATTGATCGAAAAACGATAAAAATGAATAAAAATGTAAACAGAATTTTGGTCTTTGATTTGTTATTATTCATCAATAATTTGACGAATAACAACTTTGAGGTCTCTTCATCGACCACTAAATGTTACACAAGATTAAAGTGAAAATGAAGAGGACAATCCACTACAATCAAAAGTGACTTAATGATAAAAAAACAAATATCAATTTCTTTAATAAAAAGTGATAATCAACCCCTAACAAAAATGAATAAAAACTTTACAATAAAATCCTAAAAGATTTAATAAAAATAACATAATTAAGAGACGTGGGGTATGTGTATCCAATCAAGAGGAACATGTGGGCTGCACAACAGCCCATCACCTCCTTCCTAAAAACTTGTAAAAAAGAAAGGGTAGGGATGCTAGCATCAATAAAATCATCATGGACTTTCTCAGGCCCATTCGTCCAAACCAAAAGAGAACCCGACCCATTATTATGTTGCTCCTAAAAGAAGGAAAATCCTAAACCTAGAAAGACAAAAATGGCCAGATCTGTCTCAATAATGAAAAACCACAGAAAAGAAGTGCACGAGTTGTTCGTGTAATGGTTGGGGCAGGTTTTGGCGTCATCATGCGAGAGTCTTGGAGCTTGTCACTTGTGATTTTGGTTTATATTATGTTGCAATAATCTTATTCATGAAGGGTGGATTGAAAAGTATTTTCTGTGATATTTCTTTGCCAAATCCGGGACTCTATATGGGCTTCATCATGAATTTTTGTTTCAATCTCATGAGCCCATTTGACTATGTAAAATTCTTGATAAAATAAAAAAAGTAAATAAATAAAAGGCAATGGACTTTTAATGAGTTTTTCTATAATAAATATGTAGCAGGCATGTGTGTATAAAACTGCTCAAGAATAAATTTTTATTTCATTTTTCTTTGTAACATTGCAATTGAATACAATGATATGGACTTAGGAAATGGTGACGGACTATAAAAAAAAGGTAATCCGTAGTGGTCCTTGGTGGGATTTCATTGTGTGAATGAAGTAAATAAAAATGTGAAAGGATGATTAAGAATGATTCGAATATTGGTGGATTTAGAAATACGGACGATGGAAAATGAACAATGAATACGAGCTTCAGAATTGGTAAATGACCCTAAAATGCACACGTGCACCTCTAACCATTTTCAACCAGTAATGATGAAACTCTTATAAACCCCATGAATCACGTATTACGATTAGGAATCAATTTAGAACCAAAACGGATCCATCTTGAACTAAATCTTAAATGAAACAAAATTTTAAGGACCTGAAACCATAACAAATCCATCTTGTTTTCTCTTTGAATCAATCACAAGCACATGATCAAGAATAGCAAGGACATGAAATATAAACTAACTATGTTAAACTGAAAGCCTTGCAATTTGACTTCAGCCAGATGATTTGAACTTGCACCTAACCCTAATTGGAAATTCAGACACACACACATACCACAAAGTTTGCCTGACCAAGATTAAGTCAGGATCAGATGAACTTCAATCCACACCACACACACACACTCAACCATAGCCCCCTTGAATTCAACCTTGAACGACATACATAAGCCACATATTTTGGATTTTCTGAATAATAGTAAGTGAGTGGACGTACAAATGAAAGTTATATATACATGTAGGACAAATTTGGGGTATAACACATACGTACCCCAAGCAAGGACGAAGGGGCAACTGCCTCAACAAATTTGGTGTTGTTCTCTCTTTTTCTATTTTTCCATTTCTGAGTTGTTAGCGTTTGTGTACAATCAAATTGCTCGATAAAATTCTGGTATAGTGTAGTGCTGAAAAGTATTTTGAAAACTAGTTACAATCCTTTTGATTGTAATTGGAAAAGTTCTGCACTACCATTACTTAGAGATTTTCACTTGGAGTGTTTCGCACACCAAGTGTTCGACAAATTGATCAAACACAAACCATTTAGGCTGCTGTCAATTTGAGTTTTATTTTCTCAAGCCATTGGAAATCACACAACCTTAAGTGAATCAAACTGTATTGATTGGTGTTCAAATTTTTGATTCATTTTCTCATTGGATTTGATATTCCATCTGGGCTTATCGCATATCCGATCTTTTGAGTAACATATCATCTAGACGACCTTAGTTTCTCGACCGCTTCCGCATAAAATTTATAGTTATTAAAAAGATTATATGCGCGTGCATATCAATTCCATTGATAGAAAAGTATGGAACGTTATACAAAATGGTCTCATGGAAATTACCATAATCGATGAGAATAATGTTGTTGTGCCTAAGCCGGAGCATAATGGAATGATTAAGATGAGAAAAATTATAACTACTATTGGAAAGCTAGAAATATTCTGATCTCCTCTTTGGGAGTTGATGAGTATTATAGAGTTTCACATTGTATAACTGCTAAAACTATGTGGGACGCATTGCAAGTTTCCCATGAGGGAACCAATCATGTCAAACTAGCTCGAATCAACACTTTGACTCAAGAGTTTGATCTCTTTCACATGAAGCAAGGGGAAACCATTACTGACATGCAAAAGAGATTTACTTATTTAATCAATCGACTAAACTCATTTTCTAGACCAATTTCTAATGACGTTGCTACTAACAAAGTTTTGAGATGTCTTACTAGGGAGTGGCAACCAAAGGTCACGACCATTAAGGAAGCAAATTATCTCATGACTTTGGACATTACAACTCTATTTGGAAAGCTCCAAGAACATGAGAAAATGCTCATTAGTCTTGATCAATTTGAGAAGAATGAAAAGAAAGAAAGAACCAAATATATGGAAAAGAAGTCAATAGCTCTAAAGGGATTCTTATTCAAAGTCCTCTGCAAAAGAGCTAAGTGATAATGAATCGAGTGATAACGATAATGAAGAAACGAGTGAAGATATGGGGTTGTTCATGAGGCGATACAATCACTATGTAAATAAAAATGGTATTCAAAATTCAGAAAAGAATCTCGTCAATTTTAGAAAACAAACAAGGTCTTCCAAGAATGAGGGAAACAAGAGTAGTAAAGCAAAAGGGTCTTGCTACAACTATGGAAAAGTCGGTCACTATAAGCCGGATTATCCATTGATGAAGAAGGACAAAAGGAAGGAAATGAATCGTTCACAAAAGAAACAAGGAAAACTTAGAAGAGCTTACATTGCTTGGGAAAGTGATACTGAGTCATCTAGTGATGGTAGTTCAAGTGACAAAGAAGAGTCTGTTAACCTTTGCCTCTCAGCTCATCAAAAGAAGAAGAACAAAAGGGTAAGACATGCTAAATACGATAACTCTAGTAAAATGTCTCATTCTGAATTACAACATGTTTTTGATACTTTGCACCATGAGGCTAAGGAAGCCTTTAAACGTTTGGCTTCAAAAAAATAAATTTGTACTCATTTGAAGAAAAAGATCTCCGATTATGAAAGGGAATTAGAGACTCTTGAAGCGTCTATGGTGGAAGCAACAAAAGTAAATGTTGAGGAAGTGTTGGCTGGAAGTTTCCACTAAAGAAAGGCGACACAAAGACTGACTTGTGGATCGACAGGCTGGGAAAGATGGTGAAGGAAATAAGGTGAGCCGACGCCAGTAGAGAAAGGCTTGTGGGTCGACTCAGGCAGGTTTTGTCGACAAGGTCGACTAATGGGCAAGGAGGCCAACGCAAAGGAGGAAAATATTTGAGCGGGAAAAAGATTCGAAGCTGAGAATGTAGGAAGTTACAGAAATGGTGGAAGGACACATGGCGCCACCAAATTCAACATGGCAGTTATTTTATTTTCCTATTTAAGGCAATGCCCAGTTTCATTTTAAGGGGGGCGCATTTTGTAACATTATAAGAAAAAAACACTCTGAGTACCAAGCATTAAAAGTAAAAAGTTTCATTCCTGCAAAATGTATGATCGCGTCCACATTTCCTCTTAATAACAATTTATATCATCAACTTTAAATATTTCTTGTCTTGTTGTTTTTGTCTTTTCGTGTTTATGCATTCATCTTTATTTAAGTTTACACAGTCTTTCTCAAATTTATCTTCAACCTACTCTAAACAACACCATTCCACCATCATCTCATACACTCGAAACCATTGTTCTGGGACTTATTTGGCCGGTCCTGCAAGTAAACCTACGTAAAAAGATTAGAGGTGTTTGCGTGAAAACTGCGTGCAAACAAATTGGCACGCCCAGTGGGACACGTCAGTTTGGGTGTATGCATCTGCACAGTGGTAGGATGGTGATACTATGTCCGAACGAAGAACCATCTTCAGAGGGAAATAGAGTTGTGACTTAAACAACCGACGTTGGTGTTGACGTTGTGTCTGCAGTTTCGACTGCTCATAGTGGGCCTGTCGTGACGCCACGTCAGCATAAACCTAGGCCTATGGTGACAAAAACTGGGGGTAATGTATGCCTAGTTTCACAATTCCCACACCTCGGGCCTTTGGGATGCCGACAGAGTTCATGTCGAGCCTGCATCACAGTGGCCCACTCTTTGGGGAAAGCTCTTCGTCAGCTTTTTTGTCGTATCAGGGGTTAGGGCCTTTGGTGAACCAAGTTACTAGGCCCCTAGGGTTTAGTGTTTCGACACTTTTGTTACCAACTTTCACTTCAAGTTCTGTCACCATCATGAGACAACAGATGGATGAAAGTAATCACGAAATGGTCCGCATGTTGACCCAACAAATAGGCACCATATTAAGACCATTAATACAAGATTCAACTCAGAGTTACCAACAATTGGCAACTCAGTTAACGTGGATAGGTGATTTTTTAGGCTCTCCTAGGACCCCGGGTTGACACACGTCGCCGGCTCGACCGGACACGCCAATTCGACAAGAAAAAGTCTTCGACGAGACAATTAACCAGCAACCTCATGAGGTTGAACACACACTCAGGAGGGCTAAAGGCTTCCCATTGTTTTAGTTCATAAGAACCAGCACCCAGACTATATGGTTAGATAGGCTCAACACGAAGCCATGGCTGGCGAACCCAACTTAGAAGCCATGGTGGAACGAATTATAGTTTGCAACAGGGCGAACCCAAGCCTTCGATGACCAACATATACGTCCCCACTACCAGACTTCATTATGCAAACAGAGTTTCCTAGAGGGTGGAAGGTGCCAAAGTTTACCAAATTTGTCGGAGAGACCGAGGAGTCCACCGTCAAACATGTTGCCAGATACCAAACTGAAGCTGGAGACATAGAAAACAAAGTGGACTTGAAAATGAAGTACTTCCTAAGTTCCCTTCCCAAAAATGCATTTACTTGGTTCACCACCTTACCCCCACAGTCTATCCATACCTGGGCATAATTGGAAAGATTGTTTCATGAATAATTTTACATGGGACAGTAAAAAATTAGTCTGAAAGAGTTAGCCAGCGTTAAGCGAAAGGCTACAGAGTCGGTGGACCAATACCTTAACAGGTTTAGACTGTTGAAAGCGCGATGCTTCATACAAGTCCCTGAACATGAGCTAGTCGAGGTGGCGGCCGGCGGCCTAGATTATTCGATGAGGAAAAAGTTAGACATATAATATCTCAGAGATATGGTGCAGCTAGCTGATAGGGTCCGACAGGTCAAACGTTTAAAAAATGAAAAAACCCAGGCTAACAGATACCGTAAGAAAGAGAAAGTTTCATATGTGGCCGTTGACGAATACTCTTCTAACGATTAGGAGCTCGTCGATGATAACGAGGTCAACATGGATGAATTGAAGCCAGGGCCTCCGTACACATGTGTCACACCCTCTTTTTCACCCTAACCTTTAGCCTCCATATCATTATCATTTACATTAGCATTTGCACCTAGCATTGATCTTAGATGGGGAATCAAGGAATCTTATCTAACAAGCCAAAGAGGAGCTTCATCTTTAAAGCCTAATAAAGAGCTTAAGCTCAACTTTGTGGAAATCTCAAGTCACAAGGTATCCATCACCGTCAAGGCATGTCACTCAACCACTTAAATCAAGAAAACAATCATTGATTCTCCACCTCCTATCTCATGGATAGCTATCTATGGTTTTGAGTCAAATGGAGATGTGTGGCTAGTTTCTTTGGGAAAGACATGATTCTAAATCTCAACACACACCTTGAGGGTCCCCTACATGGATTATGTGTTATCTCAAGCCATCAAAAGAGCCTCAGTCAATGGAAATGGTCATAGGATTTCATCTGGTCAACAAAAGTCAAATGTGATTCAATTAGGTCAAGATTTTAGATCTCAAGGTCAATCAAAGGCATGATAGTTGTTTTCAAGTGATTTCATGTGTTTGGAACAATAAGAATCAAGAAGGGATCCTTAAAATATCACAATATTTCTAAATTAGGGTCTTAGAGGTTTTAAGTGTAAAATCCCCTCTTTTAGCACTTAGCTTTCTTGACAAGTTTCATCATGATACAAGCTCCATATCATTTTTCATCAAACATGAGATTTGTTCCATGTTCTCCAAGCTTTCTTTTGAGTACAAGAACTCCTCCATTGGATCTATACACCTCAGGTTATGATGTATTCAATTTGGTTTTACCAAGGAAAAAAGATTTAGAGGTTTCTCTTTGATGCCCTCTAAATCTTTTTTCCTTGGTAAAGCTTGGATCCACATGAAAAAGATCAAAAAACACTTCAAAAACTAATACTTTCTCTCTCTTCGAATTTGACTTTTTTTTAGGATTCTGCCTCCATCTTGCTTGATTCTTCATCACTGGGATACAAAGAGCACATTGGAGGTTTCTCTTTGAAGCTTAGAGGCAGTTTGAAGGGCCAACGGATTTGCTCCGTTGAGGTAATATTTCTCATTCTGAACCTCTCATTTTAGGCATCAAAATAGGTCTATATTGGTTGCATCTGAAGCCCTACCTCGTGTAGGCAATGTTTGAGTGAGTTTGGTGTCCATTTGAATGACTCTCAGTTTGTATGTCAAAAATTTGTGTTGAGATTCCACCATGTTAGAAGAGTATTTTTCAAATTTTGAAGTCAGATTTGTGTTCCTCATGAAATTTCCTTCAGAAATAGGTCTTGGGTTTGGATTTTTATTGAGATTTACAGAGGTCACCAATGAGGCTCACCAGGGAAGACGACCGGAGCCCTAGCTTTGACGTCTAAGGTGTTAGCTGAGGTGCCTGGATGATTTGGTGTTTGACCTTGCCCACGCATGCGTTGAAAAGTGATGTGGCATGCCACATCCTTTAATGAAATGGTGTGTTTCATATTTCTGCCTGATCTTTTGTTTCTGATTGGATGGGCTTTGCACACATTACTCTTCGCACCCTCAGTTTTTGGGCTCATTTGTGTTTTAATTTGTATTCAGTTTAGTCCAAAATTGCTAATGCACCCCATTTCATTCTATTTCTTTTATTTTCTCTTTTATTTTCACATTTTCATTTTATTTTATTTTAAATACTTCCATTTATTTTTAAAATACACAAAAATATGATTTTATCCATTAGTGCCTTATGTTAATTTTCACAATTTTTATTTATTTTTATTTATTTATTTCCTATTTATTTTAGATTTAATTTGGATGAGTGTTTCCATTGATACCCTTGAATTAGGGTTGAGGATTTGAGTGCCTTATACCCATATTTTGAGGCTAATTTTTTAGCCATATTAATACCATTGAATGAGGGTTATGGATTCCTGGTTGGGGCTTGGTTTGAGTTGCCTAAGGTGACTTGCCATTGCTCACTTTTTGACCCTCGATTCACTCCCGATTTGATGCATATCTTGCATGTTTCAATCACTTTGAGCATTATCCTTAGCTTATCTTCTTCCTATATTTTTGCAAGTGTATAAATATGTGATTGAACTTGTGTTTATTTATTTTTTGGGATTTTATTTGAGTGTATTTCTATTTTTGGTGGAAGCCTCTTTGAGGGTTGTTGGTAATTCCTCATGTTTGAGCCATAGGCCTAGCTTATTGATCCTTTGACCTAGTCAAGGTTGACCATAACTTGTGGCATTTTGGAAAATGATAACATACTGCCTTGTGGTCCTTTTTGCTTTAGTTTCATGGTCTTTGAACCTTTTTCCTATTTTTGGTTAATTTTACAAGTTTGGTATTGTTTGAATGTCTCACTTAGCCATCTTTTGAGTTAGTCTTGCTTTGATATTCCCTTACATGTGCTAATTGAAGCTCTTTGATCTTTATGTGTTTCATATAAGATGTATAACTTGTTGGTCAAGTTGTTTGTGCCCTCATTTCATGATCACATTACCTCA
This sequence comes from Lathyrus sativus, assembly GCA_963859935.3. Lineage (NCBI taxonomy): Eukaryota > Viridiplantae > Streptophyta > Magnoliopsida > Fabales > Fabaceae > Lathyrus > Lathyrus sativus. The sequence continues at coordinate 668,022,797 of OZ012739.1, forward strand.
CACACATTTCACACGACTCTTGGCTCATTATGTGATTACTTGACTTGCATTTTGTACATAGTGTCGCTGTGAGAATCGGATATCAAGCTATTGATTAACTTAAATCAAAAAATTTAATTTACCACCGATCTTTAATTTATCCAAAGAAAGGGAAAAAGAACGAATAACCCAAAATATGCAATGTAAAAACAAAGCAAAAGAGAATCTAAGGTTCAGAGGTTGGTTATACCTAGGAAATATGCTAGCATCCTAAGTATCTGTAGTACTCTATAGGAACCTCTTATTTTATTGTGTTATTTTTTATTTTTATGCTAAAGGCTGAAAAGGTAAAGGGAGACCTAAGGTATCATTCCTAAGTATGCTTTCCAAGAAGTCGCATCTCGTGCCTACGTATCCTGGCGGGAATGGAATCAGAGCATTCGTAGTTCCCCTCAAGGGATAAACAAAGTAAAAGAAAAAAGTTGGTTTTTAGGATAAGAGAAAGTTGTCATCTTAAGGAGAATACTAAACTAAAACACCATAAACGCGTGGAAGATGGATCTTTGCTTCACATTGAGAGAAGGGCTCCAACTCGGATATAGAATCGACGAGTATGCCACATACCTCTCTCAAGTGGAAAAGAAAACAACATATTTCTCAACAATGTCACGGGGTAGGAGAATTACATCTCAACTAGGGATGACTCGCGTTTAGTTCTCTCATGGAAAAGGGGAACCTAACTGTAGGTTGTTTAAGTTAACATCCTAAGGGAACTAACCTGAATCTAAAATAAGATTAAAGGGAAAGTATAACATAATGTTATCATGAAATAGAGGTCAAAGCCTAAAGTCTATATTGATTCAATTTATTGAAGATAAGTTTGACCCAATATTCTAAGGGATCACGAGAAAGAACAATTATCTATGCATGCCAAATCTTGAATTCCTATCTTAATCACGATTCACCAGGGAGTGTCACAACTTTAAACCAAGCAATCAAAGTGCTCGAGAAACTATCAAACAATCAATCACAATCCTCAAATAAAAATCCAAATATAAAGGCCCCATATATTAATTAGAAGTTAATCACCAATAAACTTTAAAAAAAACGTCCTAATCTCCTATTAAAACTCCTAATTAGTAAGAACAAACTATTCAACAACGAACTAAAATTTTAATTAAAACACATTATAGTTTCAAAATTAGAATCTAATAAAAGACTAATTAAATATAGTAATAATTAAAAGTTGAGAAACAAACAATATAATGTAAGATAAACAAATAAGGGTGTGTTAGAAAGAAAAAAAAAGAAACATGGGTCATGGGACTAGGCCCACACGGACCCACATCAACAACAACAATGTTGCATGTCGAAAAAAAAGGAAATGGACAAAAGATATTGCCCAGTACTCTCTCCCTCTCGCACGTGGTTTGTCTCGATCGGACGAACCCCTAAATTAATCACCAAACAAATATTTTCATAATATTCACACAATATCAATAAAATTAGAGCGAATAACATAAGCTAAAGAGGAACTCGAGTAATTCGCAAAGAAGAAACAACAACTGAGCAACGCACGAAGGTGAAGGAAACTTACCTGTCAGAGTTCGTCTGACGCGTCTTCAGCGGTAATGCGAATAAGATGAAACCTAGGCTCTATATAGGTATGACTCAAATTCCCTTCCTCTCTATGCAACAATTTCTTTTGTGAGCGTGTGGTAGTTGTTGTTTTCTCCGTGTTTGCAATGTATGCACTCACCATTTGTAATACGTGAATAAATTATGTGTGAGAGTAATTCTCTTGTGTGTCCTCTTTGTTTTTTCTAATGCATATATATAGGACTAGAAAATAGACAAGAATGATAATAACAATTAACACAATTTTTTTTATAATAAGACAAGAATAAAAGGAATTAAAAATCATGTTTTTGTGTTTTTTATGATAAAACAAGAATAAAAGGAATTAAAAATCATGTTTTTGTATTTTTTTAGGATAAGACAAGAATAAAAATAATTAAAAATTATGTTTTTTTGTTTTTTTATAATAAGACAAGAATTAAAAGAATTAAAAATCATGTTTTTATGTTTTTTTATGATAAGACAAGAATAAAAAGAATTTAAAATTACGTTTTTATGTTTTTTAAAAAGAAAATATTAATAAACAAATTAAAAATAAAATTAATTAACAAAAATAAAAATTTACATTAAATATATAATTAAATCTAAATAAATTAAATGATTATTTAAATAAAAATGATTAAAAAACGAAATAAAAAGTCGGGCAGAAAAATGCTCGAAAAAAATAAAATGAACACACCAAAATAATCAGCGCAAAATAAACAGATTGGAAAAATACAGCGTTTGGTCATATTTTGAAATAAATTTAGACCGGTTTGTTTGTAAATCCAACAAATTTATTCCGAATGACATTTCGGACACTATGCAAGATGAAGTGCATGTTATGTTATGCAGATGATGCAAAACAGAATCTTAGGGTAAAAAATTAGGGTATGGCAAATACCCCTATTTAAGTTTCTTCTATCCGGACATATGGAGATTGAAATATGTGTCTCGACGTGATAGGAGAGACTTAAATACAAACATGCATAATTTTTGGCCCTAAGATGTCACAAAATGCTTATGATATAATATGATATGAAATGAATGCAAGACAGGGGTCCTGTGGGGAATGACGTCACAGGGGATAACTGCATACAGAAAACACTAAAACGTAGTTAAAGAAAGGAAGGCCCGATGAGAAACAACTTAGCAAGACTCCACGGGGAAAGGTCCAACTCCACAAGGGATGAAACTTAACTCCACTGAGGAAGAGACAAATAAAAACCACTGGGGCATCTCCAAAAAAATAAAGATATATAGTACCTATTACCAAGAATATGGTAGCCTAAACAACGGGCGAGAAACTTGAAATTGAAGGATAATCTACTACCAACGTGTGGTAGCCTAAGCAAAGGCATCCAGTTGAAACAAAGAGACGCACATTACCTACTATCAATCATATGATAGCCTAAGCAAAGGTAACATTAAAAGGAAAGATGACCTACTACCAATCCTGGTAGCCTAAGCAAAGGTATCTGTCCAAAATGATACGGTATATTACCTACTATCAAACGTATGATAGCCTAAGCAAAAGTAATAACCAAAATAAACTTCCCTGATCAAGACATAATTCAGTTTATTCTTTAATCAAGTATTTCACTTGAAAAGGGTAAAATAAATCTCCCCACACTTCAAGGTTGTATGTCATGAACGAGTCTCAATTTCTTCTTTAACCAAGTATTCCACTTGAAAAGGGTAAAATAAACCTCCTTGCGCTTCAAGGTTGTATGTCATGAGCAGGTCTCAGTTTCTTCTTTAACTAAGTATTCCACTTGAAAGGGGTAAAATAAACCTCTCACGCTTCAAGGTTGTATGCCGTGAATGGATCTCAGTTTCTTCTTTAATTAAGTATTCCACTTGAAAAGGGTAAAATAAACCTCCTCACACTTCAAGGTTGTATGCCATGAACGGGTCTTAGTTTCTTCCTTAATCAAGTATTCTACTTAAAAAGGATAAAATAAACCTCCCCACGCTTCAAGGTTGTATGCCATGAGCGAGTCTCAGTTTCTTCCTTAATCAAGTCTTCTACTTGAAAAGGGTAAAATAAACCTCCCCACGCTTCAAGGTTGTATGCCATGAAAGGGTCTCAGTTTCTTCCTTAATCAGGTCTTCTACTTGAAAAGGGTAAAATAAACCTCTCCACGTTTCAAGGTTGTATGCCATGAACGGGTCTCAGTTTCTTCCTTAATCAGGTCTTCTACTTGAAAAGGGTAAATAAATCTCCCTAAGTTTCAAGGTTGTATGCCATGAACGGGTCTCAATTTCTTCCTTAATCAGATCTTCTACTTGAAAATGGTAAAATAAACCTCCCCACGCTTCAAGGTTGTATGCCATGAATGGGTCTCAGTTTCTTCTTGAGATGCCGAATACTTATGGGAAAGTATCCTCATAGGGGATTGGAATTTCACTGGAGATATAGGACTTCAGTGGGAATACATAACTTACTGGAGATTAGGAAACTTCATCGGGGATCTTCGGAAGAGATGCAGGCCGGTTGATTTGTAAAACATGTCTTCTCAAATAAAGAGAAAGATCAATTGTAAGAATCTTCATCAAATTTATCAAAGAGATGCCATTTGATGGAAGCAACTTTGAATTGTAGGCTCCCTGGGAGGAACATCACTGAGGATCATATTATTGTAGTTTGAAATTACATTGAGGCAAATAAAATCCTTGTAACAAGAATTCTCAAATAAAGAGAAACACTTGTAAAGTCTTCACCAAACTTCTCTGACGGATTTCTAAAGAGATGCCATTTGATGGAGAACAAGTTGATAACCTTGATAATTTATTGGGGATAAAAAAATTTCCTTGAGGAGACTGCCATTCGTCATCCAAATAGAAAACTTGAGAACAAAACAAGCTGCTCAAATAAAGAGTTGCCACTTGTTGTCTGGGTATAAATTGCTGAGAAAATGTTTTAACACTGCTGGAGAAATATTTTGTCTTCAATTGTGATCTTCAAATAGATTCTTCCTAGGGAGTCAAAGTGCAAAATAAATGCACGCTCAATCCAGGTTCAAAAGCCTAGAGATATCCAAAATTGTGATTGTCAGGGATCAAAGTTCAATTTAGGAAGTCACTGAAGAGAAACGGTCAAACAAGACTCTATCCGTTGAGAAATGAACTCAACTAGGGTTTATCTTTATTCGAAAATGGAAAGTAAAACTAAAACAACCATTTTCCACAAGGATCAAACTCAGTGGAGAATTTAGAAATGTTGTGCTCTTTCTGCCTAGGGCTGACGACTCTACTTGGAGGGAGAAGACAAACCCAGTCATTTGGGGATAAACACGACCAAAGTGAACAAACAAACAAACAAACAATGCAAAATGCACAGATGCCAGGTATCCATATGAATGAATGTATGTTATGTTATGCTTATGCTGACAAAATAAACTAGGAGAAGTAAACTAGAGATGAAATAAACATCTCGACACGGATACTCGGCCAATCTTCACAAGATTGAAGCATCACTGAGGTGAATGGAAAGCCACACGTGGAATCACAATCTTGCTTCAAGGCTTCAAACTTCTCTAGGGAAAAGAGAGCACTCCACTTAGGGATATTATATCATGACTTCACTTAAGGGATTGTCAAGATGAATCTCGCTGCTCTGTTGGGATGAGAAAGATTCACTGGGAAAGGATCAAACTCATGATCGAAAAAACTTCATAGGGGATAAAATAAAAATCCACTACAAACTGAAGTAGATTGGAAGGAAGTTATAACTAGAGATGCCAGAATTGAGGCTTTACGGGGGATGAAATAAATGTCCACTTCATTGGGGAAGCTTGGATCCACATAGCAGCTGAAGATGTTAGAGTCGGAACTTCATGGGGATGAAATAAACATCCAATTTGTAGGGGAAGATTGAAGTTGTAAGATGTTTGTTGAGGAGTGAAATAACATTCACTTCACTAAGAAGGTTGAAGCCAAGGAAATTCACTAGCGGATGCTTAGGTTACCAATAGGGGAAATCTTGCACCAGACATGCCATAAGTGCTTGAAGTGGAGATTCACTAGGGAATTGTCATGACTACCTGTGGTAGATACTTAATGGGGAATCATCACACCACTTGAGACAGGAGCTCTTTGGGGTATGGGTGAAGAATGCTACGAGAACAAAGTAGCTCTGCATTGATGAACTTTGTAGTGGTTGCCATTTCGAACAAATTTCTTGTGAATGGATAAAATAATCTTCAATTCTCAAATTCCCCAAGATCACATAGTTTATGAGAAGAAAGTCATTCCAAGAGGATTTTACAGAAAACTTGGAATCCAAGATGTTCCAATATCTTCTAACTCTTGGAGAGATTTTTCGAATCTTGACGTAATTACCTCAGATTGACTGCATTATGTATAGCTGAAACTTCAAACTTGCCCCCTTAAGGATGGTTAGTCTGTGAAAGCAACAACTAGGAAACAAACTTTCCCCTGGTCAGCAAAGTCTTCAGGCAACATGCCCCTGGATATGATCATTCTTGGAATGTTTCGCCTTTTTTTATCAGAGTTTCAAGTCTAAAAAGATTAAGCTCATCATTGTTGTTCGTATGCAAGCTTCTATGATATCAAGCAATGTTAGGGAGCAAAAAAATGTTAATTCTAAAACTGCTAATGCAACACACATGGTTGTCTTGAAGTTTTTTTATTTA